>VZSC01018207.1:216562-238187 GCA_013398225.1 Steatornis caripensis | reverse complement strand
CAGAGGCCTCCCCGTGCGCCCTCCCTGTGCGAACTCCTGCGCACNGCCAGCTTAGTCTGGGTGGAGGTATCAGCCATCACAGGGGCTTTCTCTGCAGAAGCAGTGGCTTTGGCTCTGAGACGAGTGCCAGACATTTTGTCAGAGAGTAGGGGCACTTCCCTGCGGAGCCGCAAGCGGGCTGCAGAGGCCTCCCCGTGCGCCCTCCCTGTGCGAACTCCTGCGCACACTGCCGCGCCACGCCCTGAATGACGCGCCATGCCCTGTTTGCCCGTCCTGTTCGCCGCGCTCCTGGTCGCTAGCGCTCCATAGGGCCCTTTAAATCTCCCGCATATTTTGTCATTCTTTTTAGTATTTTGTCATTCTTTTTAAGGGCAGTGTTATTTCTCCTAGTAGAAGGAATAACTTCTTTCAGAGCAGCAAAGAAACTGTCTCTGTAATGGGCTGAAGAGGGTGACATTTATTATCTTTGAAACGTTAGTGATTCTAGGTTTTGTAAGCACTCCTGAAGAACTGTTTATCCTCAAACATAGCTGAGACAATGCAAGTTGTTCAATGGATCCTTATGTGGGAGTGTGTTAAGAAGAATTGTGCATTGAAGCTTACAAATACGATGAACTATTTTAATAAAAAAGCAGATACAAGAACTACTGAGGGAGAAGAAGGTATCTGCCTGTCTCCTCTCTGTCAAGATACTGTCAACCAACATTAACAACTCCTTTTTCAAATCACAATATTTCAATTAAAGGACTAATCTCTACCCAAGCAGAGCTGTGTGAGACTGTCTTAACCTACAGGACTGACCACATCTTGGAAGCAATTCCCACCAGCCATTTAGACCTTGAGGACTCTGCTGAAATGGCAAGCGAAGGTGCTGCAAATAACCAATTGCAGGCTTCTGAGAAATGAAGCCATAACTGCTGGGAGCAGATCCAAAACTCTCACTTAATTTGATAAAAGCGTCCCAGTGTTATTGCTATCACTTACAGTTTCTGTTACTATAATGCATAGCAGTTGTATTCAAACCACTAATATAAGTGCATGACTTAAGCTTTCCAGCATATTTCAGAGAAGAGTGATGGATGTATTTGTTTATTTAGTTAGTTAGTTAGTTATGCTTGTTTTCTGGAGCTGACAGATCTGGCTCTTTATATAATAAATGACAACAAGACACAGTAGATACCAGAGGCATCTAGGATAACTGGCATACATCTCTCCTAATTTTAAACATCTTGATAATTTTCATATTCAGAAGAGAAGGAAAAAACTAAACCAAAAAAACACATTTTGAGAGTGATTAATCTTTCCTGCTGTAGATCTCTGGTTTAGAATTAAATGAATCCTACTCCTAGTATAAACAGTCTACTTAACTTGGATAGCATGACTGCTCTGCTTCAGGCTTTCCAGCAAGGTAAGTCATTGAAACAACCAAAGCAGTTTTGATACCAATGTTAGGTGTCTTTCTTTAGTTATTGAGATAGGAAACATAATGATGGACCATGATCTCAGCATCACAAGTGCTGTAAAAAACTTAGAAGCATACAATATGATATGTAAGGCAGGAATCAGTAGATGGACAGGAGAATGCAGAGTAGCAAGAGATCCTAGTAATTAATATGATGGGATGATACCACAGCATATAATCAATGTAACTACAGTCAACTTTTGCGTACATCACAACAGACACCAGTTTTAAGAAGGATTATAAAATGACTTTGCAGATATTTAAGGTGCCAGAATATCCAGAGCACCTGGGAATGCTAGGCAAGCCTTCTGTGGCCACTCCTTTGAGTGCATACATAAGCAGGATAAGAATCAAGCTTCTGAAGATCCAAGGACTTTTTGCTTGCCCTCTGCATTTGTGTGCCTTCCAAAACAATATGTGTAAGACTAACATCACATCAATTGGGAAAAAAATAGACAAGCTTCACAAGGTTTCTGTGCCCCAAAACAGGTGTAATTTTTCAATTAGATCAGTCTAATAAATCCCTATAAACATTATTTCGTTGGTATCCATAGTCTAGAACAGTTACACCATCACTAGTACTATTTAACATTTAACATTAAATATTACCAAATTGCTGTTCACAAAAGATGTTTATGAGCCCTGAAAGAAACCATTTGAGTGTTTTTAAGGAAATATTTTATTTTTCTCTTCACTCCAAAGCCATTGTCAGAGAACAAAATGGTAGATTGATACAGAAGTTGGAAGAGTTGAGTTGTGTTATTTCACTGTTGATAAATAAAACATCATTTGCATGCTAAATTACAACATTTGACATTAAATATTGGTATTTTCAAACATTTTACTTTATGTCTCAAAAAGCACTAAAAGTACAAGTGCCTGATTCTTACCTAGATTTTATTTGACTTAAAGACTAGTGAGGGACTTGTAATATTTTCAAGATCTTAAATTTTTGCTGCTACTATTTGTAACCATTTCTAATTAATTTCTCCTGAGGTTCCCAATTTGGGAGTTGTAAGGGGTTTTTCGTTTTATTCTTTTTTAAGAAGCTTGTTTGCAAGGTATGTTTTTCCTACCTGTCAACTGCAGTTACAACTAAATCTCAAAGATGACACTGATCTTATTTTTCTTAGGTAAAAAGAAGCATTGAGATGATGGCTAACAGCAGCAGGATGTAGTTGAAGCAGAGTATCACGATAAATACATGGTTTCTAGCCAAGTAACAGTGAATATATAGTGTTGTGTTTCCTCTTCACAAGCAATTCAGAGAAACTTATATCTGTTCTAAAAGATCATGGTCCAAGATTTCAGCTGATGTAAAGGAACATTTTCACAAAGTTCAATGGCATGGTTAAGACCATTCTAACACTGGCATTTTACTGTTGGATATTTTTTCCTATTCCTTGGTTTCATATAATTTCCTGGTAACATCTCAGTAAATGTCACACTCTCTGAGTATTTAGCTGAAGATATGCCTGCATAGCAGTGCTTGTTCCTGGAGTACAGACTCTGATGTGTAACAAACAGCATGCCCTATAACATAACACAGGAGCAGGGAATATAACCCTTATCAGCAGCCAGATAAATCAACATGATGCCTTTCCTTCTGCGTGTGTTTGCATAGGAGTTTCCAGGCTGGGCATCGTAATCAAGATTTAAGTGTTTGTAACATCATTCCATTTACATCGAAAGGCAAAGGGAGTGTAGAAAGAAAGGAGACTCTTTTCTCTATAACCCACAATGTCAGGGATGTATAATAAGTTATAATGTTTAAAACAACAGTTTTCCAGCACCATTATAATTGGAAAAATACAGGTAAATTCTGCAAACAGGAGCTCTGCTTGTAAAAGTCTTTTCTGTTAACCATCCAATACCACAAGTCTTATTGACTTCCCATAGCTAATGATTTGTGTTTTCATGTCATACATCAAACTGTAGGTGCAACTTTTATAGCTGAATGTGAAATTACAGCTGTTTTGAGCGTGTTTTGACTTTGTTCATCAATATACAATATCCTGGATAATTTTTAGGTCAGTATGAAGGATTTTAATGCTCAAAAACATAAAGCAAGCCCAGTTTTCCTCTAGTGGGGCCTCTCTGAGTTCTGCTACAAAAGAATTCCATAGTGTCACATAATTGTTAATAGAAGAAAATAGTTTCTGAACCAAAGATGAATTCAGCAGTTGTTGGATTACACACTAGTTGAAGTGCTAGCAGACAATAAAACATTACTGTAAATAATTCCTCCAGCCAGATTTTCAAAAAAGTCATAGTCAAACTGCAGTTTCTTCCAAACAAATAAAGAATGCATTTCTAGCAAAATACACTGTCTAATGAATAAGACATACAGTCAGTTGTAACATCAACTATGTACCAGACTCTATTTTTTTCAAGGAAAACTGTGGGTTGCTTATAAACCTACTAAACCAAAAGATTTAGGTTATCTCTTGAAAGGGTCTCTCCAATGAGATTAATCCAGGAAAATTAAAAGCCTAGTGGTTTTTCTACAAATATATGCATATGTGTCTATAAATATTTCAGCATTTCCTGTAATTAGTTTTGCTTGATACTCCTGCATTAGGATCTTTTATTAGTTGCTCATAACTTTCCTAATAATTTTTTTTTAAGACTTTTTTCATGTTGATGCTGTCCAGGCAGACTCAGAAATTGTTTGAATCAAAATAGCTAAGACTCACTTAAGAATAATGTTGTTCAATATCAGAAAAAATAACACCTGGGGACCATTTTTTCTTAGTCAGATTAGATAGCTCTAGGATGCTTTGAGGAGGGATTTGAAATTTGGACCATTGTACTCAGTGTGTATAAGAAAATCTACCAAGAGATGAGAAAATTACAAGCCTTGGGTAAAAAAAATCTCAATTCATGGATGCTTAAGAGAAATTATTCTGAGCCTAGCAACTGAAATTAGCAGCAATACTCCCTCTACCCTGAGTTTGCTTCAGTCCCAGCAAGGCTGATCAGTGTTTGAGTGTCCCATCATCATTTCCCACACAGCAAACCAGTATGCCCCAGACAGTTCCCATCTCTTTGGCCAAACAGTTCACTCTTCTTTGAGATTTTCCTCTTTTTTTTTACATCCTCACGTCTCTGAGCCCCAACTCAAGCTTGTTCTTGGACTACAGATGCATCCAGTACTGACCTACCTCCACACTTATTTCCCCTTCCTGGTCTCTTGGGCCAACCTTTTTTCCTGGGAAAAAGGGGAAACTTACGTTTTCCTGGAAAAGGGACAGCTGCCTTTTCCTAGTGCCCTAAGGTCTGTCCTATTTGTACTTTGATACTACCTCTTATTGTCTTGATCTGTAGCCCTTAGCCATCCTGCCCAAATATGTTCCATATTCCACATTCTCATGCTACCCCCATGTTGTGCACCAACAAATGGGCTTGCAACATTTTCCAAACTGTCTCACTGCCCGAACCTCCATCCCTTTGTAGATCTTTGTCCATTTTACACACCCTACCAGTCCTAGCATACACTTAATCTGTTCCTATTTCTCCTGCACATGCACAGTCCCGCCAGATCTTTTGACTTAATGTGCACATCTGGATTTGGGGGGTTTTAATTTTTTTCTCTTTTATTCTGTCTGAGTCCAGGAAGGGTTATTGATGTTATGGAAGACTTTGGCTTTCTGACTAGCATTTAGCAAGACTGTAAGCACTGCTCTTATCAGTAGAGATGATGGGTGAGTTTAATACTAGATGGTGTTACCAGATCCATCGCATACTCACAGAGTTGTGGTTGTGTACGTGTAAACACACATGCATACACACATACAAACAAATAAACTACTATATATATGCAAATGNCCTTTGTAGATCTTTGTCCATTTTACACACCCTACCAGTCCTAGCATACACTTAATCTGTTCCTATTTCTCCTGCACATGCACAGTCCCGCCAGATCTTTTGACTTAATGTGCACATCTGGATTTGGGGGGTTTTAATTTTTTTCTCTTTTATTCTGTCTGAGTCCAGGAAGGGTTATTGATGTTATGGAAGACTTTGGCTTTCTGACTAGCATTTAGCAAGACTGTAAGCACTGCTCTTATCAGTAGAGATGATGGGTGAGTTTAATACTAGATGGTGTTACCAGATCCATCGCATACTCACAGAGTTGTGGTTGTGTACGTGTAAACACACATGCATACACACATACAAACAAATAAACTACTATATATATGCAAATGTTTTCTTCAAACTGCTTTCAGTAGAAAAAGCTTTATCTGTCTAGAAAATGCAGCTGCCACTTGCCCTGGATTTGTTGATACACCAGAGCTCTTTGGCATTGCTCCACTGATGCAGAGAATCACAAATGCTGCTTATTCCAGTTTAAAGCTGCTTTCCATCATCTGAGATGAACCACTCAGAAAGCTCACACCAGCAAATCTGGTCTTATCTTTATTTTCAAACATTCACACCCCGATCACTCTGTCCATTCTGCAACTACCCTTATATAAATGGTCTTTAGATTTTTAGATGATAAGAAATATTTGCACTGAGATTTTTCACTCTGGAAAGTGAAACTTGTCCAAGAACAAATTTCTTGAAATGCTCCCAGGTGAAATTATCCTGCCCCACAAAATATTATGAAGCATTTTCAGACCAGCATTTTCCTGTCAATAATAAGCTTTTTCTTCTCATAATTTGTAGGAGGAACTAACAGCAAACTCAGAAGAGCCAGATATGAAAATCATGGGGAGGTACAGTATTAACTAAGTTTGGAGACTGAATGATGGCCTTCAGTCACATAGGTTTGCACCTGTGTTGTGAAAACTGTGGGATACATAATAGATATCTAAATGGAATCTGTGCTGGTATTCACTTTGAGTACTACTGAGAGTTTCGTTTAGTAGCACTCTGAGAGTACATTTGGTAGAGAAAATGGCGTCCAAGTATTACGGTATGCAGCCTTAATGTCACCAGCCTATACTAACATTCGAACCTTTCCAACAGCTGAATGAAGCTCTGCTTTTGTATAAACTGATTTGGAAATTACCAGAGTTTCAAAATAGGGAAATGCTAGATAATAAAAGATACTCACCTAATGTCCTTTATGATATTAAACTATTTAGAACTAGAATTTCTGAGAACAGCTATTTTATTTAAATCTCTTTAGCTTACGAGGTTTGAAGTAACTTTTTTTTTTAAAAGATTGATATTATGACCGAAATCAATTGATTGAAATGAAAATTAACATTTTCTGTGGTTGTATTTCTCCTTGCAGTTGAATGAATTCTGTTCTTTGGATCAGAGTAAGTCAAAACTAACTCTGCAGATGTTGTTCTAGTATATGATGGGACTATGAGACTAGAATCCTGTCAAGGTAAGTTAAACTGACCTATTAGTGAATAAGACTATGAAGAATTCCACTTCCTTTGCAGTATTTTGTTCTCAAGAAAATCCAGTGCATTGATGATAAAAACACTATTATTTGTTTTGTTACCCTGAAGCTTCACATCATGGTCATCAGCCAGTTTGACTGACATCATAGACAATTAGTTACATGATCACAGAATCACAGAATGGTTGAGGTTGAAAGGGAGCTCTGGAGGTCAACTTGTCCAAAGCCCCTACTCAAGCAAGACCCTGCAGTCAGTTGCCCAGGACCATGTCTAGACAGTTTTTGAGTATCTCCAAGGATGGAGACTCCACAACCACCCTGGGCAACTTATTCCAGTGCTCAGCTGCCCTCCCAGTAAAAAAGTGTTTCCTAATGTTCAGAGGGAATATCTTGTTTTCAGTTTGTGCTCAATGCATCTCATCCTAGTCTTGGGTTAAGACTTGGCTGTCAACCATGTGCCCACCAAGTTGCTCTACCACTCCCCCTTCATCAACATGACAGGAAGAGAAAATACAATGAAAAAACCCTAGGTTGAGATATGGGCAGAAAGATTACTTACTATTTACCATCAGGGGAAAAACAGACTCGACTTGGGGAAAATTAATTTATTGTCAATTAATCAGAGGAGGATAGTGACAAATAAAAACAAATCTAAAACCACTTTCCTCCCACTCCTCCTTTCTTCCCAGGTTCACCTTCACTCCTGACTCTTCTACTTCCTTCCCCGCAGTGGCACAGGGGAATGGGGAATGGGAGTTATGGTCAGTTCATCACATGTTGTCTCTGCTGCTCCTTCCTTCTCATGCTCTTCCCCTGTTCCAATGTGGGGTCCCAGCCATGGGAGACAGTCCTCTACAAACTCCTCCAACACGGGTCCATCCCACAGGCTTCAGTTCTTCATAAACTGCTCCAGCATGAGTCCTTTCCACAGCGTGCAGTCCTTCAGGAACAGACTGCTAAAGTGGGTCCCCCGCAAGGTCACAGGTTCTATCAGAAAACCTGCTCCACTATGGGCTTTTTTTGGGGTCACAGCGTTATTTGGGCAGTATTGATCCCTGGCATACACTGCTAGTCACTGATCTCCTAGACTTTGTGACACTGATCACCACCCTCTGGGCCTGGCCATTCAGCCAGTTTTTAGTCCACCTCAGTGTCTGCTCATCCAGACTGTACATCAACAGCTTCTCTATGAGGATCTTACGGAAGACATTGTCAAAGACCTTACTGAAGTCCAGGTAGACAATATCCACCATTCTCCCCTCATCTACCAAGCCAGTCACTTCATCATAGAAGTTTATCAAGTTGGTTAAGTATGACTTCTATTTGGTGAAGCCATGCTGAATACTCCTCATGATTTTCTCATCCTTACTCTGCCTGGAAGTAATTTCCAGGGTTAGCTGTGATCCTAAAACCCAGACTCAGCAAAGATTTCAGGAAGCTAGAAACTGTACAAATGAACTTTGAGCAAAAGCATAACAGTGTACAGTCCTGTCCATACCTTCCTATTAAGACATAACATTTCAGACACTTAAATGTGTAATTCAAGCACTCATCCAATTCAAAAAAAGAAAATGGGAGTTGGGAGATTTAGAACTAATCAGCGCTAAGTATATACCACAAAGGTAACTGAAGCGGAACATGTGAACTTTTTGGTTATAAAAGTTTCATCCCACATTATAGATACTTAAACTCTGCTCTTTTCACTTCCATTGGGCAAAGTGCTGTGCAAACATGTTGAAAGACATCAGGTAGTATTTCTACATAAGACTGCAACTTAATAACCTGCAGTCCAGATATACCATAAAAATTTGGGCCTAGCATTTGAGTAGGTTTTCATTATTCATTGAGCTGCAGAAATTTTGCCCAAAACATCCTACTATAAGGATGAAACCTAGAGGGCTGAATATGACCATCTTCCCGTGGTTTGTGACTTCTGAGCAGCCAGCTTTGTTAAAATGTCCAAGTGGACTGTACTGCTGAGTTATGTCTTGAAGCCATGAGACAGGCTCCCAGGATATGAGAGTCTGGAGCACTCAGCAAGAAAGGCACTTCAGGTTTCAGCAGGTTTGCAATAACTGAGGTTTTCTGCAGTTTGGTCTAAAAACCTAGTTCCGTTCAAGTATTTTCAGGGTTTCTAGGATCAACACCTTAAGTCCTTGGAAGCCTTCTTCAGATCTCTAAGCCTCAGCAGCCATTGCAGAGATGCCATGAAATTTGACATTATTGATCATTTTGCAGCTCTTACTACTGCTGTGGAACAAAAATGCCAAGTAGACACCCTGCAGGCTTAGTCCCACTCTGTATCAGACTAAGTCCCAAATAAGAAGAAAGAAAAAAAAGTGTAAGAAGGAAAAACGTTACTTTTTCTGAAGCAGAATTTCACTGGCTACAGCACTCCTTAGTGAGTCTGAGGGTCTGAATCAAACCCCTGTGAAAGTAGCCTTTTACCCAATAGTCTTGAAATGGTATATGGAGATACGAGAGATACCTCAACTCAAATCCCATTTCTTTGTGAATAGGTATGGATCCCCATCCCCAAAGTAAGCTTTAAGCATCATTTCTGAGGCAATTAGGGAGAGCACTTCACTCAAGGACTGATTTACTTGCCTGGGTCAAAGACTCTCCCAACTTTTTGTTTCCATCTCAGTCATCCTTTAATGGTCCCATGTGCAGTGAGGAACCTTCAGGAGGAGCAGTTCATAGACCCCTTTCCTCATAACTTCTCTCTCCTCCGCCTTCAAGAGTAGAACCTTGGTGGTAGTATATATTCCTCATACATCACAGCTGCAAGTTCATCTGTCTCAGAGAGTGGAGGCATTTGAGCCTAAACAGCCTTTCTACACCTTGTCTGAACACAATCAAGTTATTGGGAAACCAGAAACCCTCCTTTCTTGCTGCTTATCCATATATTGGGGGCGTGTACAGACTGATGTCACGCTGGGCTAAGTCAGAGGCAGGTGCTTTGCTCTTTGCTCCAGGTGGTGCTTAGCCATGAGATTCAGTGTTCTGCTCAACACTGTCAGTGTTTCACTGGTTTTCTGTGTGCTGAGTACCACAAATACACAGGCTTGACAGACTTTTCCAGTAGGAAGCTGAGCTACCAATGACTTTAAGAACATGGGATCTAATATCTTGGTCATAGATATTAGAGCATCTAATAGTTTTACATCTAGGCACATGTGCCATTTTGGAAATTAACTTCTGGGTGATCTAAATCTTAGTGAAAGTCACTGGGGTTTGTGTTCCTGAATGCTTCAGTCTCATTTAGATACTCTCTAGACTTCTAAATCGTGTTGGCATGTCTAAAAATTTTGCTGAGGAGCTCTGTGAAATATATGATGTGCATTTAAAAATGGCAGTGTGGAAGAGTTTACTGAAGCTCTAAATCTGCCCAGGTTTCAGAAGCTAAGAACGTTGTTACTCACTAGCTAGGCAGAAGAAATTTGAATGCCAACTTTCCTCCACAAATATCAAGACACCTTCAAATCCAGTTATTTACAATTAATTCCAGATGTGTTCTGTTAAGAAAAAAGTTGGAAAGGAGACAAATTCCATATATAGGTCACTATTTGCTTGCAGCTGTTTATCAAAATGAGAATGCTGGTTTTCACTTGTAGCATTAAATTTGAACAAATATATTGATCACAGGACTGCAGTATAACCAGAAGAATATGTTGATTTCCCCTGTGGAGAGGAGTTAGCTAGTACTGCAGAATTTCTTCTCTTAGTCTAAAGATATGACAAATCTCTTCTTGGCAGCAATACTGTGAACCATCAAGTGAATCCATTGCTCAAGGAGATTACTTGGATTCAGAGCAGTCCCAGAAGGAGCCATGCAACTTCAAGGCCTACACTTGTGGCTTCACAGCTCTACGAGAAAAGCCGATATTGGTCAGTCCTCACAGACAGTGCTTACAATATTTATTTATTGAACACCTAGATATTTCATTATCCCCACTCTTACAACTAGTATCAGATTCAATCAGTATGAGCATGAATGGCCTAGTAAAACACTTCATGGCACATGGAGAATTGAGCATGGTTATCTTAACAGAGATGTTAAAAGGTTATAAATACAAAACAAGGTTCATGAAATAGAACCAAAAACCTGCAAGCAGTAATATGTCTGTTTTTCACTATCATAATAATAATTTCCTGTGCCTGAACATTTTAATTCTCTTTGGTTTGTACTCTGTGATTTTAATTTTCTAACCCCACCTTCCTTATTCTGCTTCCCTGGTGTGTAATGCTCTAAATTCAATCTGTTTTCGTTCATTTTAACTATGTGGGAAGTCTGTAGAATTCCTTAATTTGACTGCTTTGCTGATGCTGCAACCCTGGAATAATGAACCTTTACTCACTTGGGCTGAGAGGAACAGTCGGGTTCCATCAGACACGCCAGCTCCCATTCGCCTCTTGTTTGCACCAGGCACTTGTCAGCATAATCCCATTGGTGTGACTTTTTTCTGGTTTACACAGATGCAAATTAGTATTACCCAGAGGAACAAAAAAAGAGACAAAAAAGAGAAAAAAAAAAAGACAACCCTAGGAAATCACTTATTTGTCCTACATGAAAGAGGTTTTCAGGGATTCAAACCATCACTTTTACAACATTCATGTCTGGAGGAAAAAAAAGAAAAAAAAAACAAAACCCAAAGCTCTTCAGAACACAGAAATATTTTGTTTTGACATTTCTACAATAACACATTAATATCTGGGAGGGAAGATGTAGAGAAATAGGTACTAATAACAAAACTGGAGCCTGTTTCCCCAGTTTTTGTATACACTTACAATACTGGAATATCCTGCAGTGTGTGGGAAGCCCACATCCAAACTGCTTCTTACCTGACTTGGGGTATGGACAAGACCTCTCTGGATCTTAGCTTACACTACTCAAGCCTCAAAGAAATTTGATCATTTCCTTCTTGGATAAACATGTTCTCTACTGCAAGCCAAGAAAATACTGTTCTGGCACAACAAATTGCATCAAAGTTCCCTTATTCAGCCTAAGATTTGGGGGGTTGGTTTGGGGTTTTTTTTGTCTTTTTATCTTATTTTTTTAGACAACGACCTCCACAGATGACTATTTGCACAATTCTAATTGACACTAACTACAAAGAAGCCAGAGGACAGCAAGAAGAGTGTTAAGTAAATTCAGTGAAGTTACTCCCGATTAACACTGACATAAGTGAGAACAAAGCCCAGCGCTCCGCTTTTAACACTTCTGTCATTTGCATCCATATATTAAAAAAATTCAAGTACCAGGAGCCTGATCCCCTGTTTTTATAACTCAGCAAAATTCCACAGAGCTTTGCAAATTTGCACCGCCTGTGGTTCTGGCCCGACTAGTTAAGCCGGTTAGCACCATGCTGCGTGGACTTGTTTTTCCATGGTCTTCGCTTTTGATGGATTTGTTCTAGGAAATGATAGGCCACACACCTGCCCTGAGAACATCCTTTGGCAATGGCCCAACTTGTGTTTGAATCGCTAGTATGTTCCACCTGATCCTTTCATTTATCTTTAAGTAAATATTACATTCTGATGTGTTTGAATCCCTGGATAAATTTTTTTAGTGTGCCAGTGTTTTATTGACCTTTTATATTCAATGAATACTCTAAGAAGCCATGGTGTTACTTTGTTCTCTTTCTTACATGGTTTCAATAGTTTTCAATGAAATCATTAGGCATAAGGGTATAAAATATTCACACAGAGCTTTCCTAAATGAAACTTTCACTTTAAAGTATGTTTCTCTACATAACGCATCATGTACATAGATGATTTATCAGACATCTATGACTTTTTGAAGATTTATATGGGAACTATCTTCTTAAAAATAATCCAGCACAGAAAGGATTATAATTCAAGTTTTCAAATGAAAGCAGTCATCCTTTGGAAATTTGCTTCCAATTCGCTTGGGTACTGAGAAGATTCTTCTCTGTACTCATTTTCTGCTCAGTGCAGCAAAGGGGAAAAGTCACCATGAGGTAGTCACAGCCCTCTGCCTGAATGAATTGGTCTCAGCCAGCATGAACGAAGAAACATCAACAGACTCTTAAACCAGCTAAAATGGTCAAGATCTGCATTGTGCCTGACTCTTACCACCACCCCTCCCATCAAATTGTGAGGGTAGGAAGCAACTCTGTTATATCTGTGACAGCTGAAAGCTGGCCATATCGTGAGAATTCCCTGTAGGTCAGCACAAATCGGGATCCATCTCTGTTCCTGCATTTGAGCAATGAATTGTCTGCAAAGCTTTATGAACCAGAGTGTTATTTCAGAACTTACATTTTTTCTAACCTCTCCTCTCTGGGCAGTGCTCTCTTCCGCAGGCAATTTCAGTCCATTTAAAATAAGGGCAGTAGGATCAAGTCCCAGCTGAGGATGGGTTAGACTCTGGGTCTTATGTGGATATACAGTACTATTTTCTTTGCACAGGATTGTGGGACAATTGCAGTTTACAAGTTCCAGCAGATTTATGAACTCTCCTTCATTCACCCAGGAAGCCAAAAAGAAAAAAGTGGGGAAGGATCAGCTATCAGCCTAGACCAAGATGAATTACTCTGAGAAAAGGAGCTTGAAAGAAAAAAGTGTCATATTAGATATCCAAAATTTGAAGAGGCAATATTCAGGAGCGGAGAAGGCTCCCTTTTTACAACCCCCTCTTTGGAAAATGTCACATCTAAAGTCCTATGAAATATTACTCTTCCTTGATGATAAGTATACCTCCCCAGATCTCATTCCACCATTTCAAGTGGGATTAGTCTCAACCCAAAAATGGTGTGGATAAGGACAGAATAAGGCCAGGATTATTAAACTTGCTTAAGTCTGGAGTCCAGCTGGGGTAAGCTCACAGGCCCTTGCTGCTTCTAAACATTTCTTTCCTCTTTAAGCAATTTCCTTGTATGTTTCTTGTACATTCCTCTCCTTCCAAGTTTTCAACCTTTGGCTAGAATAACAATAATTAATGGGTGTAAAAAGAAAAGCAGACATAGCTCACTCATAGCTCAAAAACATAACCAATAGGTAACGAAATGCTAGTCTAAATGATGCAGACAGGTGTGTTGGGTCTGATTGAGATGGAGCTAATTTTCCCTATAGCAGCTCTCACAGTGCTGTTCTTTGTACTGGTAGCTATAAAGGTGTTGATAACACACCAGTGTTTTGGCTACTGCTAAGCAGTGCTCCCACAGCATCAAGGCTGCCTCTCCAACATTCCCCCACCACTCCCACCAGCAGGCTCGGCGTGCACAAGGTCTTGGGAGGGGACATAGCCAGGACAGCTGACCCAAACTGATCAAAGGGATATTCTATACCGTATGACTTCTGCTTAGCAATAAAAGCTAAGAGAAATTAAGATGAAGCTGGGGTATTTTTTGCTTTTGATGTTTGTCTTCTGGAGCAACCACTATGTGTACAAAAACCCTGCTTCCTGGGAAGCGGCTGGACATCGCCTGCTGATGTGAAGTAGAGAATAAATCTTTTGTTTTCCTTTGCTTAAGTGCACAACTTTTGCTTTTGCTTTATTAAACTACCTTTCTCTTGACCCATGAGGTTTTTTTCCATCTTATTTTCTCCTTCCCAGTCCTGCTAGGCAGGGGAGTGATAGAATGGCTTGGTGGGCACCTGGCGTCCAGCCAAAGTTAACCCACTACACAGGTAAAGGCATCGTACCCAGACACAGCACCAGGAAATGAATAGGGATCACCCCTCCCAAGAACCATGTTGATGTGCACATCATGCAAATCTCTGCTACAGAGATAGCACAGTCAGACCTCAGAGAAAAAGAAGGATGAAGATACATTTATTTTGTTCTTATCTCTACTATGGTTTGTTCTGCATCAGCAATAACCCCCTATTGCTTTTGTATTCCAGATGCAATAAACCATTTTTACAAGAGATTAGCACCTCAAGTTTGCTTCTGCATTTGATCAGCCAGAGCAGCTGTTCATTATTTTGTGTATTTCAAGGCAGCAGAGATTATCACTTAAACAGACATTAAAACTTGTGGTGGGGCGAGTAATCGTTTCAGCTGTTGGAAAACAGATTTGATTGCTCTCTTAAAATATTGTAAAATGTTCAAATGTTTCTTTGACAAATGTGCTGTTCTGACAGTAAACTCCATTGCTTCATTTTAGTGTATAGGCAGTAGTTACCACCCTTCTGCTGGTCTGGTAGATGACAGAAGCTTGAGGGAAAACCCAGATGTTGATTTTAATAGAAGTCAAGACCACTGCCACAGAAAACACTGTACTAGGACTCCAAAATCCAGATTTTATTCCTGGCTCTGTGTGTTACTTTGTGTGACTCACACAGGTCCAGCTATCCTAGCACACTGAGCAATTAAAAGAATTTTGTGGAATCTAAAGTTTAATCTTACTTTTCCTCATACCTCTCCAAAATAGGGTAACAGATTCCTTTAAAAGTGAGCTACAAACTTTTAACTTGAAAATCAGTATATTGTACTGGTTGAAATACCGTGACCTCTCTTATGTAGGAAGGCAAATTACATGATTATGATGAAAACTTCTGGGTTTGAAATCTGTTCATCTGGTCATTCCTGGTGAAGTGTTTAGATACTGAGACAGTTATTTGTCTTCCTGTACATAATATCAAATTCCATAAATTGATAAAAATGCAAGTTTGCTATCATAAATGGCCAAAGAGTGAAAATCAAGCCCTACTCCATAAATGTTTTCAAAAGTTAAGGGTCAAGTGTGTTCTGGTTCCAGTATTCACTTAGGTCAGAGGTCTCCAAATGAGAGGAATCTGTTCATTTCCAATTCATGAAGGCTGAAAAAGTAGTTGAAAACACTTGTTTAGAAAGTGTGTTGATTGGAGACAATCTTCTTGCTCCCAAATCTTATGGTCGCCCAATTAAGTGTAGAAACACTGTTCCCTGTTATTATGGAAGCCCTGATGCCTGCTCATGCTGTGCTGCCTGCATATGTATTTAAAAAAAGAGAGTTTCTACTCTGCTAATTTTCTAAAGACTAAGATCAGCTAAAGATAGATGTTATACTGAGAAATGAAGGGCAAATTAGGCTGATAAAGATACGCGCCTTGTGAGATCTTCAGTTGTATATATAGGCACCTAAAGTAGATAAGCCTGAGTAAAATCATAGAGGCAAAAGAACTTGAAGTCAATAGAATTGAAAATCTTGCTAGAATATGTGCTTACCTTTAGAGGTCTGAATACCCTTGAAGATCTGGTCCAAGAGTATGTTTGCAACAGAACAAAGACCATGTGTCCCCTGCGTCACATCAAGTCTCTTACCCAATGGAGGTTATGAAAGCGTCATGGAGAAAAGGGAAAAATAAAGTTGGTACAATGCAAACCCTCACTGATCACTTTCCTGGGTCAGAAAGTCTAAATGAAACTATTCAGAAAATTTGGCAACATCCTCATGAGCTTTCCTAGCTCTCAGCACGATGATTTGGTAGGTTTCCTTCTACCAGCTTCCTTGTTCCTGTACATAATCTATCAGCTGAGAGGCAGGGATAACACATCCAAACCCCAACTCTTTCTGGCAGTGTGGTGTCATGAGGTGAAATCAATTAACACATACCTGTTTTTCTTCTCTTGCTTGTATAGTGCTGCAGCTATGTTTACAGATGTCCCCCTTTTGCATGCTAGCATATGGCTGGAAGATCAGCAGAAAGTCCCTGCTGGACTTTTGTTCTGGCATAACTGACACGACATAACCTCAAAGGCATGGGGAAGCTCATCATATGGAACATTACAAGTCAGATTGGGGAATGTACCACCTGGGCAAAATAGCCTTGGAAACTGCCTGTCTTTCCGTCTCTTCCTTCTTTGAGAACACAAATCAAACACAGACTTCTACTCCTGTCTCTGAGTAATATGTTAGGACCTGTTTTGAAATACATTGGGCATTTGTATTCATGAGGTCAATGTAAATTATAAATTATAAATTATAAATTCTCCAAAAATGTTATTTCCTCTCTTAACTCATTGCTGTATCTCTGAGCAGTTTTCATGGCGCAGTTCCTTTCAGATCTCTTTAATTTACATTGCATGAGCAGAATGCATCCTTCCATTCAGTGCATCCTCTAGGTTCAATGTACCTTGAAAAGTCCAAGTCCATCCTAACCCGCACTTCACTTCTCACCACAGTAAGGTGTTTGTTTCTTTAAGTGCAATTTAAATTTCTATAGCGTTCTGGAGTCATCAGGTTAGCTTTATCTGAAGAAATTGTGAGCTTGCAATGAAGTATTACTAGCTAGCCTATAATTAATACCGTTTCATCAACACAGGAACTGGCAGGAATGGTTTTCCTCCGATGTCACTCATTTCCTCTTTTCTTAAAAAATAAAAATCATTAATTCAGAACCTCATATCTGAATAATCCCTGGTGCATAGGATGGAAATTTGAAAACACTGTGAATTAAACTTTTTTGCCCATTTATTGGTTGGCTTGTTGCATTAACAAGAAAACCGATAAGTTTAATTACTTTTATGAAAATGAAAGAGAGCTATTATTATTTTGCTAAGGCGCTACTGGTAGTGCCACTTTAAACTAAGCTAAAGCATACCACAGGCTAAGTTATGTACTTGACAGGGATCATACCAAGCAATGGAAGAGAAGTCTTATTTAGTAGGACAACATTAGCATTTTATGGTACAGAGATTGATTACCCAACCCTGGTTTGTTTGCTTCTCACCTGCCGTGCAGTGTTCTCCTTTAGGGTCTTGTATAATTCTGTATTTCCCAACAGTAATAGTGATTATTTGATTCAATGATAGATTATGTAGCCTGTATGTAATCAAGAGCTGGTAGCAATTACATTCCAAATTGAAAGACTTTTAGAAAGATGTTTACATGTTAGATCTAAAACAATATAGATTAAGTGTCATGGTTTTCCTCCCTGAGAACAGAGTGAGGGATTCTTCTTTGTGTTTTGATTCTGTAAAGAATCCACTATCATGCATATCTTGCACATTTCATTGATGAACTATTAAGCCAGTTTCTCCCTTGTTAGAATCGCAAAGTTCTTTTGCGCTCATTAACACCGTCCATGTGTGAATTAGGAAGTAATTCTGCCCAAGATATAGCCCAGCGTAAATGTAAGTACGTCACTTGTGTAATTCCATTCTTAAAGGTTACTTTTGACTTCACACAAGTAGAAGTTAGAGGGGAAGTCACACCAGCAACTTCACTGGGTAGGTCATCTGTCACCAAAAACTCCATTGTTCCTCCACAACAGATCAAGAGGAGGGAAAAAATCAAAAGCATCATATTACAGCCTAAAATAAATTTGAAGGCCATTTTGAATTTGAGTCATGAGTAACAGTTGGGCGTTTAACAGTCTCTGAACATTTTTAATAGCACAACTTTTCTTAGTCACTGCTTAAGTTTATTTAGTACTTGAGGAACTTAAGGTTGAAAGACATAGATGAAGTCTTTGTCTTCTTATTATATTTTAAGTAAGTGATCTGTTTAGGCTTTGGGAATATCCACACCAAGTCAACTGGCATGATTTCATTGATTTTGACTAAAGACTGAAGACAAAGCCGAGAGACAGGTCTTAAATAGAAAGAGATTGGCAAAATGTTTTCTACTTTGTTTGCCCAGGATTTTTTAAATACAGTTTCAGAAACAAAGAAAAAGTATCCATCCCTTACATCACTAACAGGACTGCAAAACTTAACTTTTGTAATTATTTATATCATGGTGCTATCTAGTAGAGAGTTGGGGTAGGATTCCTTTTGGCTAAGTTCAAGATGAGAAGTGTCTGGAGTACAGGGGTGCAAATCAGCTGCCTGAACAAAAGTTTCTGTAGTATTCTCTAGCTGCTGCTCCAAAAATGTATGGGCTTCTGGTAGTTCCTGTATCTTACAAGCATGCAGGTAGCTTAGATGTTCTAGAGTATCTCAAATGCCAGTCCATGCCTGTGTCTAGGTGACTGACGTACCCCAGGTGCCTGCATTCAGGCACAAAACAGAAAAACACACAAAAACCCCAAACCAAGAAAACTCAAACAAACCAAAAACACCCAAAACCCAAACAACTAACCAAAACAAAACCAAAAAAAACCCCACAAAGCATGACCTGAATGATTAAGTAATAAATTTCTGCAGATTGGATGCCTGACCAAGACTTGCCCTCAGCAATGCTTCCATTCAGGTTTCAGCCCAATTCAGAGGTTTCACACCTAGGCTTTTGGGTACACTGATACGAGGTTTTATGAATACCAAGGGAAACTCCATTAGATAACATCTTAGTATATCTTCAAGCCATTAATTTCCATTTGCAAATCTCACCCCCAAACCCCTAAAACACCTAAAATGATTTTTTTTTGTAAGTCAAGGCCTTGAAAACTGAAATACTTAGAAATCTGCTATACTAAAGTAAGTGGTAAGTCTTATCAAAAAGTTGTAAGTCTCTTTCTCATGGTGTAAACTTCCCTTCCACATTAAAAAAGATACATTAATTATGAAAATAGAATGATTTGAGTAGGGGAATGTGTGAAAAAAAAAAAACATAACTAGGGTAGAATGAGGCTTGTGCTGGATCTTGCTTTTTCTAGATTTGAGACAAGTGTAATTCTGGGGAAAAAGAAAAGTGAAAAATCTTCATTTAAAAGAAGGCCACTTTCGAGATGAGTTTTATTTTGCTGAGTTTGATAAGTTTTTATTAGGAGCATCTCAGAAATTTATAGTATTAGTGTCTGAGCAAAATGGGTTAGGAAACAGCACAAACAAAAGACTGCAAAGTTCATTTTATATGCAGTCACCAAATGGCTTTGCAATATATCCCATTCACATTGTATCACAGGTATGTATTTGACATGCAGAAGTTTTAGCACTATAAGAAATAAAGTAAGATAAGCGGAGCTTGTTCACCAAGATGTGGTTTTACTGAAAGAATAGCTGTTAGCAACATTAAAATTTGAACATGAATGCGTCATTCAGAGCAAAACGATATATGTGTCTTACAAAAATATTTGCTGCTCTGTTTCTAAGGCTAATAGGACATAAGGAAAAATAAAATCTGTATGATCAGTAGTTTTTATTTCCCCTTTCAATGCTATTTCCTCACATTTGCTAAAGGAATGCCTTGGTTACATGGAAATGAATTTTAGGTTTGGAGTAGGTGAGGTTTTACAAATCCTAAAAACGATGGCTTTTTCTTTTTTTTGCAACACTTTTTTTTATTTAGCCTTAGAAATATGTAATTAAGCTTTTGCAGTCCAGACTTTTCAACTTCCTGCTGGCACAAAAGGATTAAATACATGAGACTGACCAGGAAGCCACTCTATAAATCAAGGTGATCCTGGAGTGTCCTTTACCACAGTACCTGCTCCCCCAAGGCAAAAAAGCAGCAAGGATTTTCTTTATTTATTTCTAACCCTTTCAGTTTCAGTAAGTGACAGTGTTAGTGGCACTGCAAGGGAAAGGGATGGTTTTGTGGCCGTGCTGTGGCCATGTGAGCTGCAGGGCTGGGCATCACAAGGCTGTGATGTGGAAGGAGGATCAGTACTGTAGGAGGGAGGCTGCAAACCCTTCTGACCACCTCACCTTTTGCACTATCCCCACATCTGTCAGGGTTTATTTTAGGGTTCAGACACAGACATCAGCTACAGCATTTACACAGGTGTTCATGTGGTCAAATGTCTGGGGTACAACTCTATTTGATTTAGCCCCCAAGACGTGTTTTACAATTAGCAGAGGGAAAAAGGCAATTCAAGGGTGTGAATCACCTAACAACCTATGTCTAAAAAGATACATCTAAAATGGGTAAGAACAATTACACTCCTTAAATTAAAAAAAAGAAAAAAAAAGTGTTATTTCTCTCCTTTGCCTATACAGCCATGCAAAAGTGGCTAGTCCACCATACCCATTTATGAATGAGGCATTTCAGACTCTCAAGGTCTAATTCTCAGTGTTATAATTCATAGCTGGTGTGTCAGCGAGTTTCAGAACTTTTTCACTCTCTCTCAGTTGCTTGGATTGGAATCTATAGCAAATCAACCCCTTCCTTTGTTTATCATCTCATCTGTTTCATCAGTGGCAGGGATTTATTGCTTCCTGCACCTAAGGCTTCTGCAGCACCAGCCGGAGGCAGCTCACCACAGCCGTTCACTTTGCCTCATCCCCACTCAGATGGGAGATGCCACACATGATTTGATACCTACACTTTCACATTGTTCTTCCTTGTGTGTGCAATAACGACCTCAGAAGCCAAGAGCTGTGGTTCTCAGCATTACCATAAGTTTCATGACTTGTGCGACACACTTTTTAGGAAGATCAGAAGGGAATGTTGGAAAGGATGTGGAGGATTAGCGTGCCTCACTGTAGGGGTACAAACAACATTGGCATGCACTGAGAGGCTGTGATACCAGTTATGGAGTTGCACTCACATGTTTTGCAGCCTCTCCCTCTTTGGATCCATCCAACTTGAAATACAAGCACCACTACGTTGTACAAGCAATTGTATTTGCGTGTTTTGACTGAATATAACTGCAGAAAAGATGAGTCCCAGTAACACATAAAGCATTTATTGTGGCGGCACCACATCTCAGATAAGACCTCTATGCACCATGTTTATGCATTATGTGTATCTATACAATATATTTATTATGCATGTTAGTTATAACAATCCTTGTAATAACATAAACTTGAGAACTATTATAAACCATAGCTTTACAATTATGTCCACTGTGGCTCTGACTCCAGCTTTGTCCTTCCACATGCTTTCCTTCTGAGGCAATGTTTAAGGCAATTGGCCAGGAAGGCCAACGGCATCCTAGGGTGCATTAAGAAGAGTGTGGCCAGCAGG
>VZSC01018207.1:205478-216174 GCA_013398225.1 Steatornis caripensis | reverse complement strand
CTGGAACAGGCTGCCCAGAGAGGTTGTGGAGTCTCCTTCTCTGGAGATATTCAAAACCCGCCTGGATGCATTCCTGTGCAACCTGCTCTAGGCTAACCTGCTTTAGCAGGGGGGTTGGACTCGATGATCTCTAGAGGTCCCTTCCAACCCCTACCATTCTATGATTCTATGATTCTATGATTCTATGAATGTCATCTCTTTGACATATATTTTCAGATGGAGATATTCTGGTCCCCTGCAGAAATATCACCATGTGCTTCAGAAATGCTCGTTCTCGGTTTCCTTGTGTTCATGTGTGATTATATGTTTGACTAGCTTTTTATTGCTTTATGACTAGCAAGTTAGGAAAGTTAAAGTTATTCTGACAGTCACCTCTGGCTATAGGGTTGTCTCAAGTACTTAGGAATGTGTGTCTATATGTTATATACAGGTAGTTGTAACTTGATGTTTTTAATAAATCTGCCAGGCCTTTTGCAGGTGCTTGGTGCCAGTTTCCCTCTTACTGTAGCTGAGCTATGTCAACAAGACGCATTATGATGGAACCAGAAGGAAGCACCTTTTCTCTGCAGATGTCTGGAAGGCTTTTTGTTCATTAGTATGAACAGGTTTCCTTCGGGTCTGTCTAGCCTGAAGTTAAGAAAGTTAGTTGCAAGCTATGAAACCAACTAAGCCATCTTCATCTCTCTACTGTAGTGCAAAAAAACCGTATATTGATCAGTCTGGTGTAATAAGTTAGAGATTTCACTTCCCGTTCTCCTTTTCTGCTCTCATAAAAGCAATTCAGGAAATATGAAACAGAGACAGAAGAAAAAAATGTCTTTTCTACTGTTAGGGTAATATCTCTGACACTCTTAATGTTTAGAAGTATGACCAGAAAGGTGAGGGAGTCAGAAATGAAATAGCCAGTCCAAAGAACAAATGTTCTTTTGAGCAAGGTCAGCAAAGTATTTCCCATTTACTTCTCTGCAAGGTTTTCTACAGTAAGCCTTGACAACCTGATAAGAATTGATGAAGTAAATCTGTGTCGCTGGACTGATGGAAGAGGTAGCTGGAAGTGTTCTTTGAGATTCCACTAAACTGACCTTAGGAGTCCTGGCATCTACCTCACACTTGTATGAGTCACTTCAGATGCCGTCCAAATGGTCACAAATATCTCTGTCTTCACAAGCAGTTATGAAGCTCATCTTCAGCATAGCTTATTTACATTTTTCCCTCTTCTGCACTGGATTGCCTACTGGTCCTAGAGATAGGATTTAGGCAATTGTTTTATGATACATACAAACTTCGGTGTCATACATTAAGGTTCTGAAGTGCAATGTGCAACAAAATGCATAAACACAAAAAGCAATTTTTTTCTTTACCACATCAGAAGAAAGCTGCCAGAGTTAAGGCATCAATAAATAGTCCAGGTATAGAAGAAACACTGAAGGATATTAAGGCTGTAACAGAACGCACAAATTATTTTTTTTGCATCAGTGTGCACCATAACCTTTCTTTACAGGTGAGAAGTCTGACGAACTGTCTCAAATCTAGTTGTCAAGAGTGGGGATATATAAAATAATGATGAAATTAACAATAAAAAATTCACAGACAGAAGTGATACAGGGATTCAGATATGAAGCTGCTGACCTACTGCCTGTGGTCTGTAACCTATTTCTTAAATCAGACCTCTTACCAAAGGGGTAGAATATGTCAGATGTTGTTTAAAAGCATTTTGGGGGTGATCTGGAGAAGTACAGATAAATAAATCTGTCTGTCCTACCAGAAAACTGCTAAGAAAGCTACTGCAAGGAATGGTATTTACTAATATTTGTAAAAATCTATTGAGAATTGGTTCTCGATATGGAAAAATCCATGCTGCGCATGGTTGCAAGAGCACTTTGGAGCCCACAAGTGAACAGATACAGGCGACCTACATCTGGATCTTTGAACATTTTTGACAAATTTCCTTATAAAAACTCTCAAGAAAATGAAATTAAGACAAGAGGAAGTAGAAGGTGCCTGAAAATGAGGAAGCAAAGGGTAGGGATTCACATTCAATTTTTATTACGAAGGAAGACCTCCCAGTGAGTTCCCCAAGTATTTGTTCTGGAATTTATATTGCTTCATATAGTCTGGAATGATCTGGAAAATGATTGACTAATGAGACATGAGACTGTTACTCATATAGAGAGATATGCAGATTGGTGAAAAATAAAACTCACAGTTACAAGGCACAAAAGGATCTCGCAGTATTGACTGACTGGAAAATAAAATTGCAGATGAAACCCACGGTCGATGAATGTGAAACACTGCAGATGAAACAAAAAATAACACGAGCTGTGTATATAATATAATAGACTCTAAATTAACTATTGCTGCTTAGGATAGTTCTCTGAAAATGGCAGCTCATCTGTCAAAATCATGAAGAAAATGTTGGGAATTATTAGGAAGGAACAGCAAAAAAATAAAGAAAAGCGATACCATCATTATGACACTGTAATAATAGGTTTTTCTCCCATACCTTGAGGGCTCCAAAAGGTGGTCTGCTGATCTCAGAAAAAAGTACTGTGAAGCTAAAAAGAGAACAGAGAAGGGCAAAAATGTGGTCAGAAGCAAATCATGATAAAGGAAAACTAAGCAGCCTAGAAATTTTCAATTTTCATGCAGAAGAGGGATACGGTTAATGTCTAGACCCATGAATATTGTGGAGAGATGCGGAAGGAAAAAGTATTTGTGGATTCTCAGAATACAGTAAATCAGAGTTCTCACTGAAGCAGGCTTAAAATGCGAAAAATGGAAGTGCTTTCACACACCGCCTAATTCGGTGAAGGAATTCCCCACATCAGGGCTTTATAGAGGCAAACACAATAACGGCATCAAAAGAAGTTTTAAGTCCCCAAAGCACAGGTTACTGGAAGCCGTAAGTGGTATATCAAGAGACAGAAATTCTGCTTTTCCTGTCCCCATGTTTTTGTAAGCATCTGCTACTGACCATGACTACACATAAAATGTTGTCCTGGGTGGATATTTGGTGTGATCCCGTAATACTGTTCTCAGAAAACTATGCCTGTTCCCAGGCCAGGCTCTGATAACTGTCATGAGGTGCTTTTTCCACACAATAAGAAAGCTATCAGGGTATAATCCATCTAGGACCTGTACTTTGGAGATCTCCTCACTCTTCTTTTCTTTTCCACTCTCAAAATCTTTCCTCCACAATAATCCAAAGTCCAAATCTTTTAGACCATGCTGTAAAGTTAAGCCAGGTAACACAGGGATGTACTACAGTTAGAGGGGTTGATGTAGGTTGCCTTTTATTACTTGGAAAATCAAGAGGTTTTTCCTTCATTAAGCCTTTGCATGGAAAATTAGGATTTGTAAACACAATTACTATAATATATCCACAGTCAAACTATCTAGTACTGATGCACAGCTTGGGCTTTACGCCTACATAAGAGCCAACACTGGCAGCCCCCTCTAATAACAAGTCTCAGCAAAGCCCACCATCTCTAACAACTATCTGCAGGTGATCTCAGACTTCCTTTTTTGAGGAAGGAGGGGGAAAAGACCCACAGATATTTGTCCTTATGAGTTTTGAAAATAACATATATCTGGTGAAGAGCCTGTAAGAGATAGAGACCAGAAAAAGAGCAAGCCACCAGTCCTTCTGCAATTTCAAAGGACTCATGAAAATGACTCTTCAGAGGCAAGGTATCAATAAACTTTGGATAATGTATGATCATTACCTTGCTGATGTTAATAGGTATTTTAAACCAAATTCTCTTCATTATTTAATACCAAGTTATCGGAGTTTGTTAGAACTCCAGGATTAATACCAAGTAATAGTCTAACTACTGAGCTTTTCCCATCATGAAGCTCTGATTATAACAGCTTATATCTTTGCCAAAATTTAGTTGTAGGCATGTACTTTCCATGTTGATTTTCTGTCTTTATGCATAATTTTATATGAAAAGATTTAGTCACTTATGACAATGAGTCACAGAAAACTATGTTGTTCTCCCAACCAAACTCTAGAACCCAATAATAGCCAACAACTGGGAGCACAGACTTAAAATAAGGTGAGCAACAGCCATTTTTTCAAGGTATAATGTAAGCAATTCCGAAAGGGTATACCTCCTAAACGAGAAAAATCAGGCACTCGGAAGTTATGAACACTCTTAGATTTTAATGTCTATGTGTGTGCCTTCATTTCCACCCGTGAAATGGAAAACCAAAGTACCAGCCCTTACCTGAGGAATGTAGTAAAACTAAATTAAAAAAAAAATTGCCAAACATTTCAATGTTTTTTTCTGGAGAAGAAATGGACCATTCTCTCTGTAATGCAGGGTAAGAATAGTGCACAGTATACAAGGTAGTCACTGAGCAGTGCAGAGAAATCAAAGTATTGAGAAAGTCCTGTTTCTTTAGGGTGCTGAATGTGTCAGGATTTTCTGAAAAAGAAAAAAGGCAGTATTAAAGCAATTAAAGAGTGTATCAACATGCACATGCACAAGGGAGCTGTGTTAAGATTCCACTGTCAATGTTAATTCTCATATTTCCTAAATTTGGGTTGCTTTGCAATCTTAAGTTATTCTACTAACCACATTTACTGGTGTGCAATTTAAATAGAACAAGCTGTAGAAAAACATACAGCACTCTCAATTTGCCTGTATTTCCTCTCTTTTCTTAAATTAGAGAGGACAACTGTGTTCTGACAAAAAAAAGAGGCATTCAATAAATGGCTTTAAAACATCCCAAGTGCTATTTTCGTCACCATCTGCTCAATTATATTTTGTGCTAGTAACAGTTTTCCAGGTATGTCTTCCCTGTTGGAAAATGGCTTGTCTTTGTTAAGGGAAAGTTGAGATCCTTAGCTTATGACTTATTTGGGGTTTTTATCTTTTTTTTTTTTCAGTTTTTTTCCAAGAACATTCATTTCCAGGAACTTCATTCCTTTTATTTCAGCATTCTAATTCTGGATTCACTGTTCTTTTCAGGAGTGCTAATAAAATTAAATGGTTGGGAAAAAGAAAAGAAAAAACAACAAAAAACAAAATACCACTGACAAAAATCCCAACCAAGATAAAATCCAGAATATTTTTCAGTGGACAAACACAATAAACTTCCTGTTTATAGACCTAGCCATTCATTTTTAACTAGTGTCAAAGTAGAACCTCAGCAGGACATTTAGACAGTAGTATATCCAGATGGATTCTCAGTGTGAAGAGGGTCTGAAATACACTCAGTAACATAATAAAAACAGGGTTTTCGGCCTTGCAAAGCAGTGGCACAGGGGCTGTGAGTAAATTTGTTTCACAGGAAGCCCATATCTTGAGCTAATGGGAAAATGTAGATCTTTTGCTTTTCTCTGTATGTGGTAGGTTACAGATATGATAGGATTATAAAGGAAATGGATCTATGCACCACAGCCCCTGACAGCACTGTGCTACATTTCTTGGCCCATGCCCTAATTCAGAATCACAAGCAATCCCTTCTATCAGCCAGTCAGTGCTTTGAGTGGCTCACTGTTTGACTGTGTCCCATAAACCCCCAGGGGCAAAGAAAACTTGTCAATAATTCCTAAGCACCTTAAACAAAATATGTAAATGCAGTAATTCCTACAGAGAAGAGATATGGGGGGAAGGGAATGTGTTTCAGAAGAAAAGAATTGTTGTTAGGAGATTTTCAAGGGGGAGGAAGGAGTAGTTTGAAGAAGCCAAATTGCTAGGAGCCGAAATACTAATAAAGATAATAATAATGCATAGAAACGTGAAGGTGACTTAAGTTAAAAGCAAAATGTGTTAGGTGATTCCCGTATCTGGTACCCAACTATTCATATGTTAAAAAAAAAAAAAAGTAACAGTCAGGATTTTGTAAAATGTGTTCATCCGCACATATTGATTTAAAAGGATATGGCAGAGACTGGAATGTGCTACTGTGTCATGCCCAGTCCCCTTATGAGGAAGACCCCTGCTCCTTCTGGGAAAGGCTATTCTCCTCTCAGAAGACAAATATCACTACATGTATCACAGATTTAGGGGAGGACGGAGTGAGTAGATGCACGCTGATGGTGGAACCTGGCTCCAGAGTAATAAGCAATGGAAACGAGAAGTGGTTCAAAGCATGCTGTATGTACCAGACATACAACAGGCATACAACAACCTGGGTGATGCTCATACATGCACGTGCACAAACTTCAGTAGGACTTTTGCTCAGGAAGTGTTGTGGGGTGCAAATGGATTGTGTATACTTGTGTGTCTGACAGGGGACCTGGAGGGAGCCTTGCAGGTTCATGTGTTTTTATGAACGAGCCCAACTTGGATGACAGCTGGGTGTCACGCATGTGCCCGGCAGTATGTTGAGAAACCTGATTTCTGAGTAGGAAGCAGAGGTGGAAAGAGGGCAACTAGTTCCCACAGTGAAGCCAGAACTTTTTGCCTGTTGCAGCTGATCAAGATGAACAACAGCTGCTGTTTACTTCCTCGGAAAGAGGTCTCTCTGCTGAGAAGGGGTAAGGAAACCTTGGGGTTAACTGGAGACATGGCCAACAGATGTGAGCAGACTGTCTAAAGAGTGAAAGGGAAGAAGGTGAGAAAGGCAGAGGGAAACTGAAAGAAATGGGAAAGCTGGCTGGAGAAAGGGGAGCTGAGGAAAAGGGGTAGGTAGAGACACTGAGGGTCATGGGATGTGGAGGCAGAAGGGAGAATGCTGCTGCATGTGCACAGACAGTGTTGAAAGCAGTCTTCCTTCCATATGCCGTACTCTACCACGTGAAGCCCAGAGGTTTGCTGTATTCAGCCTTGTAGTCAGAGATTCCACTGTTCTTGTAGCTAAGAAAGGCTCAGGCTGCCCAGAAAATACCTGAGCACATCATGGCATCTTCTCCATGTTGGTACTAGACCAATATCCCTTCAGTGAGCTGAAAAGGTCATCACTGGGCATCTAACACAAAATAACAATGTTGCTGAAGTTCCAATGGGTGCCACACGAATCAGCCGTAAGAGGGTAAGCGTTGTTAGCAGTAATGCACATGGGGACTTTTAGCGCTATGTGTATTGACCTAAAAGCTCTTCAAAACCACTTAACAATAAGAAGACATTCCATTTTGATGATAAGCTTCATGATGAAGTTAATCAGCCATCAGTGTTGTTAAGAGATAAGAAAGTGCATGCTTGTCCCAGGAGAAACTCACTAGATTGCCACTTCTTGGTACAGTGCATAATTTTCCACAGCGATTCATGAGGCCCTTGAGTATGACAGAGTGACACTCCTTACACTTTTCATAGCTGTGGATCTCCGCTAGGAATTACCAGATGGGGACACACGTCCCTTGAAAAACCCTGTGCCTTTGGCCTGTTCCTTTGGAGTATGTTGGTGCAACCTAAAACTTATAGGTAGGGATGATTCAGACAGTGTGGGGCTTTCTAGATCTCTGGACCAGCCACTATGAACTTCTTGGAGATGCCGTGGAGACTGCTACGGCCATAGTGTTGTGAAGACACATCTACACCCCTGTGGCTACCCAAAAATGGGACAGTAGCCACCCTGTTCCATCCAACAGGTGTTTTGCATCCTGAGATTGGCAGACTCCTAGGAGAACACAGTATCATCTCTAGGTGGTGCTGATATGTGCCCCAAACCACTGAGATATGTCAGGCTTGGTCCTGTGGTGATGACGACAACTGTTAGCTCAGGGCAACTGCCACAGAATGGGATTATGTCCAGTCACGTACAAGGGAAGCAGCTGCAGAGTTGCTGGAAATCAGGTGGCAGGGAGCAATTTACTAGAAAAAAACCATTGATCCATGACCCTATTCCCTATCCATTTCTGTAAAGACCCCAGGAAAACAGGAAAGATCATAGGCCTCATGAATTATTCAGGTAGGCTGGGCCCAATCCATAGATCATTCACTGGCTGTACATGCACACTTGCAATTTTTCTAAAGCATCCCTTTAGGCTTTAATCTGCAAATAACTTGAGCGTGTCTCAAAACAGCTGCTTATAGCAACTTACGGAACCCTAAGAAGTGTTGTGCTGGAGCACTATCTTGCCATCAAATGTAAAATTGGAAAGTTCCCACATGTGCGATCTTGAAGCTCAAGTTAAAATTCCACGTAAGAAAAAGATACACATGTGTTTATTTGTGCTGGTAAGCCTGTTAATTAACTACACTCATGAATTTTATAAAAACAAACTCTTCTGCTCATCAAAGCTTTCTACGTACTCAATTTGGTATGATGTGGGAACTCAATTTGAAAGGAATCTATCTTTTAACCAACTATATTATTTCACTAACAGATAAATCAGGCAAATAATAAGGCAAAATATTCTGATTTCAGAAACTTTTAATGCTGCTTTAATGTCTTTGTATCAGAGACAGAAAATAAATAAATAATTAAATTTCATATTAAGACTCCTTCTTCGGATCCAGGTCAAAGGCATTGAGGGCTGTTGATTGTTTTCTCAATGCTCTCCCCTGGCAGGGCTTATACTGACTGACTGCTGTGTCTAACCATGGGTATATCTACAAAAAATTGTAATGTAAGGTGCACAATTTAGCCTCAAGTGTGTAATTTGCCTACTAACACTCAAACACAGCTTAGCACAGAGCTTCACTAAGATTTGGACAGCCCTGTGTTCTACCACTGTGTGTACCTGTAAGTCTTAGCGTCTGACTGTCTGAAAATACCTGTTCCGTATAGGACTGCATCTTCACAACACCCTCTGGATGTAGCACGTGCTATCCCAAAAGGGAATTGAGGCACAGTTATTTTTCCTACAAAAATAAAGATGGTTCTGCCAGAATCATACACTGAAGTGAGGTCTCCAGAATCCTGTTTTGGAGAGACTAGGGCAAGTTCTCTCGTGGCTGAAAGGAGACTCCATTGTGCTAGGGGAACCAGCTGAGGAAGAGCACTGACAGAAAGTGGGACTGAAACCCTTGTAACTTCACCTACATCTTGGTCAGCTGGTCAAGTTTGTTTCCCTGCTTCTCAGTAACCATAAAGCAGGTGTAGATGCAAGTAGTAGCAGTGTTAGAAGACAACTGTCAGACATTGCACAGCAGCAGGCATGGAAAAAGAGTGAACCATCAATGCCAAGAATGTTTCTTGAAGCAAAGGCATGAATGACCTTCCTACCTCTTAAGTGACCTGCTGCAAATCATACAATATGTCTCAGCCAAATTCCACTTGATGCCTGTGGTGACCAATTTCATACGCAGTGGGTTTTATATCCTACACAACCAAAAAGTTACTTCCATGCTGACTTTGAGCTATGATGGCTGTGTACAAGGCAATGCAGAATCAGATCCTTCCCTCCACTAGTCTTTCCTGGCGATCAGCCTGCACGCCTGTGAAAAAAAGTATTCCAGACCTGTTTGTCAAATTGTGCTATGATCTAAAAGATATGGGACTCATTTCCTGTTCATTCCAGGTTACTCTGATGGCATTGCAATGTCTCCTGCACATTTTAGTCCAGCTTACATTAGGGTAGCCCTGAGAGGAACTGGACTCTTTCATTTTACTCCCCGCCTGACTTTGAAGTTCTTAATGAAACAGTTTAACATGTACATCTCAGCAAACGTCCTTGGCTTCCAAGAAAAAAATCTCTTATAAAATTAGCCAAGTAGATCAAATGTAATGGGTAGATCACAAAAGTAAGCAGATGTTAAATAATTTAACATAAAATACTAAAAAGCAGAAATAGATTTTTTTATTATTATTTCATTTTACTTTGGCTTAATTTGTCACTGTAACCAGGGCTGCCGAGGCAAGAGTGGCCTCATGTGAGTTGCTGGATTGCAGCTCCTGGCTGCAGTGCCTCTTTCTTTGCTGTACTCGAGCACTGACGGTGCGCAAGTGGGGAGCCAGGCTGGGAGCAAGTCCGAAGGAGGGGAAAGCACTCAGGGAGAGGCAGATGATGGTTTTCTCCCTGCTGAAGAGTCAGGGGTGAGGAATTCACAGTGTTCCAATCGGAGTTGTGATGGAAAGGGAGATACCAGGATTTTACGGACACTCTGTCCATACTACTCTCAACTAGGAGGAAGCAGCTGCTCGCTGCCCCCCATAGCAGAGAACGAGCAAAGTAGCCACATGTAATACCAGCCGTGCCCCGTGCAGCACGGCTTAAACTCACCCTCTCTGAAGCCAACACGTTCACCCTCGCTGTGTTACAGCACACTCACCTCACGGTATTTAATTCTCTCTCTAGGATCACGACCTCCTGTTAACACTTCAGGTGATGTAAACCTTTGGTTTTAAAACATATATAACACAAAAAGTAGCTTTCTTTTTCCTTTTGCGTCCAGCTTAGCTGCACTCTGGAGTGATCTTTCTCCAGTAACTACTTTTCTTCTGTCTTCCCATATGGGAGAGTTAGAATATAGAGAAATAACAAAGAATATAGATAATACAGATGGCATGTATAGGTTATATATGTTTACTTATCTACATCTATTTATAAACACATATATTTGTATATTTTTATATGTAGACACAAGTACTTTTTTTTCTTCCAGGAAATGTGGAGCAGAAGCAAATTTATCAAGCCAGCTGGACAATAGAAGGCAGGGGGACGGTGACACAACACCCTGAACGGCCTCGGCTCTCCCGTCTGCTCTCAGCACCCCCTGCCCGCTCCCGGCTTTTTGAGGCTGCGACAAGTCGCAGCGCCAGAGCGCAGCATCCTCGGAGGGGCGTGTGCGCCCCCCCCCCG
>VZSC01018207.1:174227-205124 GCA_013398225.1 Steatornis caripensis | reverse complement strand
GCTCCGCCCGGCGCCGTCCAATCAGGGCGCTGGGGGAGGGATGCTCGGGGCAGGGATGCGGGGTTGCCAGGCGACAGCAGCGTCCCCGCGTCCCGTCCCTCCCTCGCGCCCTCCCCCCGGGACCGGGCTGCGCTCCTGCCCGCGCTGCCGGCGCAGTTAAACGGCCGAGGGGCGCGCGGCCCCGCAGCATGGGGACAGCGGCTCGCCTCCGTCCCAGGGCTCCCGGCCACAGCCCCGCTCCCGGCCGGGCCAGCAGCAACAGCCAGCTTCAAAGTTAGAACCAGAAACGCAGTGAATGAATAAACGGTAGGGACAAGCCTCGGCCAGCCCCGCCGCGCAGCGCCGGCTGCGGAGCTGTCGCACGCCCCGAGCGCCGGGAGAGGCAGCCTGCAATGCCGGCTGGCTCCCGCTCCTTGCCTTTGCAACTCTAGGTCGCCTCCTAATTTAAAGCTTTGCACCAATCCCCTTTGCCCGGAAAAGAGAGGAAATCCAGAAAGATGCCAGGCTGCGAAAGGGGAGCCCAATTAACAGCGCGGGTACCGGGCGCTGCCTGGCCAAGGAGAGCCAGAGTTACTCGGATGAACGGGAAGTGGGTGCTCCGGAGAAGAGGGCAAGGGAAAGGGATCATTGTTTGGTGATCGCAGTCTCTCCCTCCCGTTGTCCCCCCTCTCCTCCTCCTCCCTCCCAGCATTACCCCAGACCGCTTAGGAGGCCTTGATGAGTTTACATCGGATCCGGTCCAAGGTGGGGGGGGGAGAAAGAGTGACTGTTCCTAGAGGAAGCAGCTCACACAAGTTTTAGGGGGTGAAACTCCCCAGTGGATCTTTAACGAGCACATCAGGAGGCCCGCGATGCCCGGGAGCCACTGGAGACCCTCGCTGACACCTACCTTCAGTGCACGGTAAGGAGCTGGGCAATAGTATCCCACGTCCTGGTCCCTGCATCCTGCATCCTGGTCCCTGCATCCTGCATCTTGGATCCGTGCATCCCGGTCCTCACATCCCTGCATCCCAGTGCTCTCATCCCAGTCCTCGCATCACACACCCTACAGCCTTGATCCCTGCACCTCAGGTCCCTGCAACCCACATCCCCCATCCTGCCCTCCTGACAAGACGCAGCTGCTGCCCAGGGAATTGCGGGATGTACAGCCAGGGAAAAAAGTTTAGAGTGGCTGTTTGCAAAGAGGTTTGCTGACAGGAGTCAGGGGCCAGGAGAAGGTGGTGGGAGAAGGCAGGGGGCAAGGGCTTTCACACCTGCAGAGGACAGGTAGGGTGCAGGGGGACTCCCGTAGTCAGCAGCTTGTCGGGGTTGGGGTTGGAGGGGAAGGTAAAAAGGAAGCAGCTGTGTCCAGATGTTGCCCAGAGGTTTCTGCTCCTACAGAGGCAGGCTTTGAGGGTGAATGGAGGAGAACTTAAGCTTGCCAGCCTCTATCATTCCTTAAACTGGGGTGGAAAGTGGCAAGCCTGGAACTGAGAGCACCGGGCTGGGTACCCAGCTCATCTCCCTGGATCTGCTGCTGGGAGAGAGGGGGAGAGAGGTGGGGAACGTTAAAGGAGCTGGAAGTGCTTTGATCCTCCTGAGGTATCTGCCCTGCAGGGACCTGGCTCACTCCAGGATCCTAAAATTGGAAGGCTTTAAAAAGAAAGCAGAAATTAACAGGGATGATAGAGCCAACGTAAACTCTTCCTCATATATGCCTGTGTATCTATCTGTCCATGTGAGTATGCATCCAGCTGTAAAGGTATATGTGTGTGCTTCTACGGTTGTTTGTGCCTATGTATGTGCCTTGCCTACGTTCCTGTGTCTCTGGGTGTGTATGTGTGTATATCAATGCTTGTATTTGCTTGGATGCATCTGGATGTATTGGATGTCTAGATTTATAGGAATGTGTTTTTACTCCTCAGCAGTGTTTATCTAACTCTGTGAGTAGACCCAGAGATGTGTGGGTACATATCTTTCATCTGTGTGTGTGTGTGTCAGGCACACATATCTGCTGAGATACGCATGTGGGTGTGAGAAAGTGTATCTCTATGCTAGTGTGTAGGTAGGATTTGAGGTGTGTGTTAAATTTTGGGAGATTTTCCCCCTTAGGTTATTGTAGTGTTTCCATGGATCATTTTACACATACATCCATGTATTTCAGTAATCTTGGTAAAAATTAATAAATTCTTGAAAAACGAGGCATCTTACTGATAGTGCATTGAATGGAGCTAATGATTTACTGGTAGTTTGTGATTTCTTTGGCTTTTTCTTGGTTTATGCTACCTGCTGAAGAGGATTTTAGTTCATTTTTTAAATAATTAATTCAGCTTTAAAAAAATCTCAATCAGAAGATTGTGAAACAGAGCAGCCTGGGACCCAGACTGGTAGCTATTTCAGCCTGCATAAGTATATGTCTCATGTTGATTAAATATGCATGAAAATTCGAAAAGCACACAGCCCACCTGATCAAATCTGTGTTTTAGGAAAATTACTTTTCCCATTTTCTTCAAATACACCTAAATCATCTTGACTTCCTCTGCTGTTGTTTATGTTGATAAATGCAAGTATTATGAGAAAATGTAACTTCCCCTGTTATATTAGGGAAAATTGCATATTAAATTACTTCTATTCACAATTAAGGTAATAGAAAAATTATAGTTTTGTAATATTTGCTCTTTGAGTGAAATCAGTAACAATCCATACAAATCCTTCTTAATAAACTGATTACTGTAAGAGCAATGCAACTTAATTTGCCCTCTACTAGAATATTTCTTACCTTCATTTCTGTGACTTTTTTGCTTGTTGCTTTTTTTTTAAGAATTATGCCGTCCACTGCTACTCTCAATATTTCTGGATCCTGTGTTATACATAGAACATGAAACACACTTCAAAATAGAAAATCCACCAATTGCTTTATTGTTCTGTAACTTAAAAACAAGAAAATGGCATTGGTATGAAGTACATCAAAACAAGACTTTTGTCCCAGAGCCGAGAAGCTTTCCTAATCGCTGTTAATGTTTGTCTGGGTTACTTGCACTGATGACCTACTTATAAGCTTCTGAAAATAAAGTTTTTTAGGCAAATGTTGACGCCTTGTCTAGGAGTAAGATTCTAATTTTATCATTGGAAGCGTGAAAGCAAGATGCAAGGGTAAAGTATCTTTCTGGATTCACTTAATGTTTTTATACTTAATTAAATTGTGATGACGAAAAGTACTAAATTAGACTGGAAAGCCAAAAGCAAATAAATACATTGCAGATAGTGGTATCATTCTGTTCAATGGTCTGGGTTACATAAGTGGCGCTGAATTTGGAAATGAAGAAAAAGTAAAGAGATGTACTGGCATTTAAAGAAAGAGATATTTGGATGTTGTGTGCAAACACAACTCTCCAGTGGAAGTATCCTACAGAAAGTAAATTATTCTGAAGCTCTCAGAGTCCCATATAGAATATTATAAGACCTGAATGACCAGGTTCTGATGTCACTCGTGCTGGGGTCAAATTGCAATTTGGTATTAAAACCTTGTGATCTAAATTGTCTATTGGTCTACAAGTATTGAGTAGGGTCACACGAAGTGTGTACCCACCAAGAGGCTGGTTTAGCAGTGTGATTTAAGAATCCAGCCTAAAGTTTTTACAGGGTGCAAGATGCTGACTATGAGGTTGTTGAATTTGCCAATAGTGTCCTGCAGAAGGGACTTCACTCTATTCGATTTTTGAAAGCTATTCCCAAAGCCCTATAAAATGTTTATCAGGATTTCTACATCTTGTTTCTTCCAAATTTTGTACTAAAGTTATTGATCAGTTGGCATGATTTTTTCTGGTTAATGAAATGCTAGGCGTACTATCACTCTCAGGATGCCACAGAACAACACAGAGATGATTGACGCACCCCAGGATCAGACAGCATTACTGTTTGTGTGTGAATACGTATACCTACAGTAAGATACATAATCTCTTGTGAAGAAGATCATGTAATATGGACTGGCTTTTTTTCTCTTTGTTGATATAAAACTGACAGCTGGTTTAAAGCTTAATCAAGAACCTAGCCCAGGTCAGAGTATTAAAGAGAAGATTGTCTTCTTGCTCTTTACTAGCATGGAGAGTAAGGTTATGCTTTAATCCCTGAGTGGGTTACATTTGCAATGGAGGGGTATCCACAGCCATGGAGAAGGCGTGACCAGAAGGATGATTAGCCACCCTGCCCCTGCACACAGCTCTGAATGTCCGGAGCACGGTGGTGGCGGACCTGGGCTCCAAAGGTGACAGGGAAGGAGCATAGTCTTCGGCTGATACCGTCTTCCTAAACCTTTACCTGTGACTGTTCCTGGCTATGAACTTAATAAGGCAAATTTTCACTGTGACAATCTAGCCCTAAACTGTCAGAAAAATCAGGAACTCATTTTATCTTATGAAAATACAGATTGGCTTGAAAATAATTAGTTTCTTTTAGTAGGAGGAGTAAAATGAAAAAAAAAAAAAAAGAAAAGATAAATAAAAGAAATTCCTCCTGGGCCCAATGATGTCTGGGAACAGTCTCAGTGTAATTTTCAGATATTTCCACTGAGACGCAAACATAGTTGATTGTTTAAAATGTTTTCACTATTAGAGATCAATGCATCTGGTTCTTTTTTCAGGTAAGCCCAGAATCTAGTGTGTGACCTACATGTATTCGCTGGCTTATCAATTGACTTATTAGAGGTTTTAGGACATTTTATTTCAGAGATGTTCAGTTTTTCAAAAATACTGCAAGGAACATACTGTCTTGTCTCTAGCTGTCTTTCCAAAGCAATGCAGCAAATTTTCATAGGGGTTAAATCACTCTAAACCTATTAAAGTCAAAAAGTAGAGAATTTACTAGAGGTATAACAAATTACACACACACAAAAAAAAGCTGTAGAACTATATTGCTTTTGCATCAAATTAACTCTCTCAAATATAAAATGATGTAGTTGAAACTATTATCATGCTATTGTTCATAGCTATGCTGAGATTATGGAAGAATTTGTGAAGTTAGAAATTGTACTGCTTATATAGGAAATTACGTGCTCCCTGTGTAAATCAATAGGTTGTCTCAAAAACATAAGTAGCAGTGTAGCAGCTTTTACAAACTTTCTAAGACCCAACTCATCCGCACGCAAAGACATGGTCTTAACCCTAGTTACTAAGGCAGCCTTCCTTCAGAGCGCTTTAAATTCTAGCATGTGGCTAGACCTTCATAGGACTGATGACCTTGACCTTGAAAGTCCCTTTCACAGTACATCCAAAGGGATACAGGACAATGACCACATATATAAACTGTATCAAATATGCATCAATCAAGGTATGTACAGAAGGAATGGTTGATGAACATTTGATGGATGAATTGGGAACTAGGAGAAGAGTTTTGGTGGATGCTGTAAGATCTTGAAATTCTCCATTAGAAAAGTGTGTAGTGAAGGAAAAATGGTTGTGAAGACAAAAAAAGGTTGAGGAAAATAGATCTGTAGGATGTCAACGAAATGGGAAAAATAAAGAGCTTGATAGGAAAGGAAAGAAAGAGCAGTAAAGACACCAGATGAGTTTTCAAGTTGGAAGAAAAGTAAATGGAATGGTAAGCCAGTTGTGGGATGAAGAGTCTGCAAAGACAGTGAAGGTCGTGAAGAAGATGCTGTCTTTAAAGATATTAGAAAATATCCTGTGATCAAAAAATATTGCACATTATGAAAGTGGTAACTGCAAAATTTAGCAGGCAGAGGATTGCATTCAGGCACACTGACTAAGGAAGGAAACAGCATCAGAGATGTAGGAAAGGGCGAGCTAGTAGAGAAAATGTCATAGAGTTGATTTTTTTCATGGTAATTTGAAGTAACAAGATAAAGAAGTTACATGGAGCAGTGGAATGCAAGAGAATTTTAAAGTCCATGGTGACCAAGAAGTCTTACTAGGTATCAGCATACGGTGAGCACACATTGACAAATTAAGCATATCCTTGAGAAAAGGAGGGAAAGGAAACATGTAGTCATGATTGGGCTTTGGGTAAAATCCAAAGACAGTGCAATAAAAACAAAAGAGTCAGAAGCAGATTGATGAGGTCTCTTAGGAAGTCAATGGAGAGATTGTCAGATTCCAGAGGAAATCCAAACAACTGTACACGAGGGAGAATGGAGTCAAAAGCTCAGTGGGTGACCACAAAGTCAGCAAATTCATACAACAGAACTGTATTAGGAGAATTGGTGTGTTAAAAGGAAGGTATTTTGGGGAAGAAGGATGAATACGTTTGCTTAGAGTACCCCTTAAGCAACAGGACATCTGAGAGGAGGGCTGTTGAGAAAGGGAGGTAGAGTATGCAGGTGAGAAGAAACAGGACAGAAAATAAGGAGTTTTTGAGGAGAGTATAAAGACAAGAATAAAATAGGGAAGCAAAATGAAAAGGCTGAGACTGAGATGAAATCAGAGGAAAAGCATGGACAACAGCTGGAAGCAAGGACTGCCAAAAAAAGGGAAAGAAAAGAGGAGCAGAGGGAGTGGGTGGCACAGGGAAGTAACCTCCCACTGGTACAGAGGAGGAGGCAAGTCCTGGGCTAGCCAGGAGGAAGGAGCTGAAGGAAACCTGAAAACTATGAAAAACTTTTGTCTAGAAGATGACAGACTGGTGGAAAACAGGAAAAAATAAAGAAGTGTGCAGTATGTAGCGACCGAGTACACTCTTAGCTAAGAAATATAGCAAGACTCATACATTAGCTTCCATTCCCATGGAAAGCTTCACTAACAAGTCCACACTCAAATCAGAGACAATTTTTGTGTTACCTAAATGCTGTATCTGCAGAGGTTAACATAACTGCATAATCTAAGGTTCTGCAAAGCCTCAGCCTCTCTGGTTTATGGTGGCTGGTCCTGAAAAGCAAATGTTATTAGGCTGACTGAGACATCGCCTTGCAGTCTGTGAAGGAGGATGCTGCAGGCAATTTACTGAGTCTGAGACTGGGCAGTGCTGGAACCCTTCTCTGGAATTAGCCCTGCAAAGAGGCTGGCTGAGATAAGTGGCCAACAAGGGTTTGCCTGATTGTATGGTGAAACTCTGTAAAAACCTTCCAGCAGACCTCGTGTGTCAGATGCCAAATTTAGCACGTCAGGACATCAGTAGTTTGCAACAGTCATTAAATACTGTGTCATCAAACCAATGACCATTACATCGACCTATGAAGTATAGGACAGGACACCGTTTGAAAATCTTACAAAATACTGTTTCATTCCTGAATTTCTAAACGTATCCCTAAATATTTTTTCATCAGTGTTGTAGCTCCCTGCTCTGGTGTCATGTAACAGCAGGGCTGAGGTGATGCAGGACCTGCCAGGCAACCCCGGTCCTCTGCTATGGGAATAAAGCGATACTGCAGGCTGAATACACTCCTCCTCTCTGGTGAGGAATGGAGCCCTATAGAAAGCTAGTCTGTTCTCTGAAATGCTCATAGACCACTCTTGTCCTTGCTGACCTTGACTATCTGATGTAGGGTATACGTTGAAGTTCTTGACCATTTTAATGTACAGCTCACAACATCAGGATTGTTGGGGTTTTTATATAACATAGGTGTGATTAAGGCTCCTTAGATTCCATACTGGCTCCAGCTTGTATGTGCCATGACTTCCTGATGGGACACTTGCAGCTGTGCTTAAGTGAACGTTTCTACATGTACATTTTATAAGAGTTCTCTGGCTGACCTGTTTTTTAATCATTTACTTCTTAGCAATATCTGCATTATTCTATAATTTTTATAGATTTGTACCGCTATTATTAATTTCATTCACAATGGCCGCATCGTCCAGTGAAGAAATTATTAGGAAAGCATGAGAAGACATTGTCCTGCTAGTGTTTCAAAATGTTACATTACATTTGTGAAGCTTAGCAGAAATTGGTTGCCCTGCTAGTAGAAGCACATAGCCAAAGAGATCTGATAAAAATCAAGAAGTAAATTTGGGGGATGTTTCCAGAACTCAAAGAACGTGTTTTTTTTCCTCACTTCTGTGTATTTTCATGAGAAGAGAAAACATATAAACAAACAAAAGGATGAATGCGAAGAGAAAGATAAGATATTGTGCAGTAAGACATGTAGCATTCAGTTCTGAGGTCTTAAAACAGTTTGATCACTTGGGTCAGCTCACATGGCTAAGAAATTTCAAACGTTACCTTCATCTGCAAAGACATTTAAAAATTGATATTTTATGCAAAAATATAATTGGGTTTGCCATGACAAGGGAGTTTTCAAAAAACCTTATTATAATTTTTTGTGAGATTATATATTTCTTTGAGTGTTGAGTGTCACTAGTTGAGAATATGGCCATAAACTTTCTGGCTTTTTATCATTGATTTTTAACAGCATTCTTACTAATGTTCAGTCAGTCGGAAAGACACCTTCACTGTATGTCAACCGACACCTACTTTGGTTCCATTGTGAAAGTATACAAAGTATTCCATTTCTTCAGTATACAACAGATGAAAGATCTCAATTTTACCTGCTAACGGATGTTTTTTGCCAGTATTTAATTCTTTTCCTTCTAAGAAGTGAAAAAAAAACCCACATGGGACGTCAGTGTAGTAATATTGTATTCAAGTTCAGCAAAATTTCATGGAAAGGATACCTTACAATGCTGGTCTGTACAGCACATTAGTTGCACAGACAGTAATAACGAGCTGCTTTTCCTTGTTTTGGAATACTTGTCCACAAAATGCTACCACAGAATTATATTTTACTAGAAAATTTACAAAGTTTACAGGGCTCTTCTTAGGATTTTTTTCCAAAAACTGTAAGAACCCACTAAAGTACCCTTGTCAAATCTAGCTTGCAACTGTTTTTAGTGTTTCCCCTTGGGCTCTCTTAATTGTGTTTGCTCACTTTCTTCCTTGCAACCACTAGGGCTTTAGAAGAGCTCTGGCAATAACAGACAACGTGATCAACTGACAATGCATTTTCTTGAGAAGTTGCAAGCCCACCCTACATGGGATTGATGTATGAGACTGAGTTATCAGGCTAGTCTTTGCTCTCAAAAGTTCAGGAAACTGTAACAATCGTCTGTGTGGGAATGGTAGACCAACACTGAAGTCAGTTTCAGCCAAATACTCTCAAACCATCTAGCACATGCTTCTTATCTTACGATTATTACAGGATACATTTACCTTGAAAAAGAGTGTTTTCTTCATAACAGAAATAAGCTGTCTGCCTCGGGGTCTTGAAAGCAGAACAAAAATGACTGCTGTTCTAGCAAAAGCAACACGCAGTCCATGCCCTTTTTCATCTGTTCAGTTGTCAATGTGGCTGTCAATAAGAATGTATTTACATATGGCTAATCCCACAGTCGATTCATTAAGATTATGAGTGAAAAGGAAGATGACCTAATGGAGTAGCTTCAGGAATACAAATAAAGTGAGATATCTTCCAGAGAATAATAATTTTGCTCTCTGAAGTGGATTTTAAATCTCCAAGAAGCAAACAGCCCTGCTTAAAACAACCTTTTCTTCTCCGCTCAGAAGTGATCTCCGATTAATGGTGCAGTTTAGCTGAACTTTGCTTTCCTTAGTATCCTAGGAGAAAAGCTCTGACAGACTGGGAATTCTAACTTGTTTGTAATGTAAACTCAGTATACTGGTGGTGCTTTTTAACACTCCAGAAACTGTTTGGGAGGAAAAAGAAGTAAATAAAAAAGCTTTGATCCTCTAAGCAAACAAAGAGGGGAGAAGGAGGTTAAAAGAACCATGATTTGTGAAAGGCAGAGCAGGAAAATGTGGGAAAGGTGTCTTTATTTTAACAGTTCCAGAGACTATTTGAAAGATTATTGGAAATACCAGGCACTTCAGCAGCATTAGAGCCCTCTGATAAACAGGGAAAGATTGATTTCTTTTTATTGTTTTGTTGATATTTTCAAGACTTCTAAGGACTATGAACTTCTCAATGATATCAGTGATCTGACCAAGATTTTTCCCAGAAGAAGATATCCAGGATAAACTTTTGAGATTAATGTTAAAACCTTGAGTATCAAACTCGGATAAACATATTCCTAGTGACATTATTCAGTATGAAGAAAGGAAGACTCTAACTTGGAAGTAATGTCAGGTCCTGAGAGCTGGGAGATGACTTGAAGCCCAGGTTTCTTGACCAAAGGATGAAATGTAGATTGAAGCACCCAGTCGTAGCAGCAGGGAGTGATGTCCTGTTGTCTGCTTATCTGTGGGAGACATTCCTGCTCCCTAAAATGTCACTGATCCACGTATTTTGGCCAGTAGGTTAGAAGGTGGAGCCAAGTGTCTGTGTATTCCTTTGAACCAAACTATTTCACATTCACCAGTTTTAAGGAAGGAAGCAGACACAGCTCTGTTTAGACCCAGATACTTTAAATCAATGTCCAGGGAGAGGCTGCAGAGAATAATAGGGTTTCTTAGTCCTTGTGATATCCTGGAGAGGGCACAAGGCCCCAGTTAAAACTTACCCTGAAACGGTCCAGTATCCATTAGGGTGGAAATGGACAGAAAGAGGCCTATTTTATGTAAGCTTCTTCATTTTCAAAGACTGTACGCAATGTTCGGTTTTCCTGAATGCAGCATTTATAGTTCCACAGATAATGACACCAGTAAGGACTTCAACTGATCCATCTCCCCCTCCAAAGATAGCATAAACTATCTCTAAGTCTTTATTAACTAATACTTGTTGAATGATTCCCTTAAAAGCTCAACAACAGAGATTTCACAGCCTCCTGCAATAGGACATGCCTGTGCTTGACTGTTCTTATGGACAGAAGGTCTCCAAAATTTTAACTAAGTCCCGCTTTTTGCAACCAAGCCCGTCACTCTTGTCCTCTCTTCTATGGAAATTAGAAGCAATTTAGTACTTTCCTTTCCATTCTAACCTTTTATATAGCAAAGGGATTATATTTTGGCTTTTTAACGTTCATTTATGTAATATTCCCCTCAGTCATCTTCTCTGGACTCTATGAAATGCTACTTTTACTTTAGCCATGTGCTTTTTTTAGTGTCTTGTTACTCTTGTTTTTTTTCTTTGGATCTTCTCCAGTTGCCCATTTGGACCTGTACCCAAAAGATGAGTACAGCTGATGAATGGTTTGACTTCACTTGCCTTGAATACAACATTCCTCAAAGAAATACTTTGTGCCATTTCTTTGTTCTATGCTCCAAGCTTTACTCGAGCCAGCATTTTCCCCTCAGGAGCCTGACAGAACCATATTGATGTCGTTGTCCTGTCACCTTCCAATTTGCTACATTTTTTCTTGACTGCTTCTGGTCATTTCTAGTTCACAAACACATAAAACTCCAACCAAACAATTGTCAGCCTTCACATTCACATTCACAACTCAGAAGAAAATTTCTTAGGTAGTATGAACAACCTGTTGCTTTGTCTTTGCTGGGGGGATCTATACAGGTAATGGCTTATGTTGGTTCAATCATTACTAAACAGAGGGATGCTTAACTGCTGTGTTGTCTAGCATGTATCATGTTTAGTACGAAACATGTTTAGCATGTTTAGTGTGAAGTGACCATCATGATCACTAACTTCAGCTAGCGGCCTGATCGTCCACAAGTCAGAGAAGCCTCCTAGACAGCTCCAATCATAAGACGCACTAGTGAATATCGCAGACCTGAGTGATGGATGCAAAGATGGGATCGGTATTCATTTGGGTATTCTAGCTATAGACCCATGAAAAGGCAGAAGTTGCGCGTGCTTTCAGGATCATAACTGTGGAGCAATGTGTCAGGAAGTCTCAGATGAGGAGTTTGACTTTGCTGCTGGCAAACCCACACAGAGTTCATCTACATTAAGCCTGATGAATGTGGCATTAGGCAAGAATCCAGAACTTCATGCCCCCTAGACACAGTTTCTGCCTCTCTTGTTTAATTTCTCTTCTTTTATTCAGACTCAAACTTTTCCCTGGCCAGACTAGAACATATCCCAAACTGGCTAGGACACTGATAATGTCATTGGGTTCCTAATGGAGCTGCCACAGGTACTTGCCCCAAAGGCTCCTTAGAGAACCCTTTGCAGCTGTTAGGTTCATGCATATGAGAGTAGAAATTACTAGCAAGAAAAAAAGAAAGCCTCAGAAAGAAAGAAAAAAGTAAAAAGCATTCACGCAAGTATCTGCAGCAATTCATGGAGGATCTTAACATTGCAACAAAAAATGTCCCCTTTAGTCTTCAAACTAATCAACATGATGTTTTAATATATCTTAGTAAATTAAAACACATCCAGTCCATCTCATTAGTTCCTGACCATTAACTTCCAAACTTTCAATTCCCACTGAACAGGTAAGCAGCTGCTCCAAAGATTTAACTATCCTGACTCTACCAGAGTACAAGCCACAGTTATGCATGAGAGTATTCCCTTTCCTCCACCTTCTGTCTAACTTGGTCACACTGAAACTGCTAAATAAACACAGTTTAAATGCACCAAATGAAGGGGAAGGTTGGTCTTCATGTGAAAGAAAACTTTTTTTATAGTCTGGGGTAGAAAGACACAGATGGCACATTCCAGAAACCAGTGGGATGCAGCTTCATGCTTTTTCCCTCCACTGGTAATACTGGAACCAGAGTTTAGCAATCCCAAACACTCATCTGATACGTTCCCTTGAACCTAGATCATGCTAAATAAGTACCTAAGATATGCTGTCTAATCACGATCAGCAGAGCCTAGCATTGCAATGCTGCTTACTGGGTCATCAACAGTCTGTTCCCAAGCCCTTCCTTTTAAAGAGTCATCTATAGTTAAATAACAGTAGTCATCTCGGTCCTATTTTAGAGTGCTACAAGTTTTTTGCAACACTTTTTTTAAAGCACCAAATAATAGGTGCTCTAGCATGTCCCATTTTTGTCCATTCCCATTTATAACACGGTTTCCATGCCAATGACTACAATATAATACTAATATGAGTAGTTTCAAAAACAAAAGCACATTTGGAATCATCATGTTTATCTTTAGAGAGTAAGAGCTGCAAAAACTAATGGATCGAGGGGGATTAAATACTAGGCTAATTGTTCATTAGGCAGCCTGAGACCGATTAAGTGTGCTAATCCATTTATTATTTTTTCTATTTGTTTTCATTATTATCCCTGCTAAATTTTTATATGTATTAATTTACCTATGTTTATTTATTAATAAATAAATTCACTTGAAATGCAGGTCTTGAATCCTATATTCCTTTCTTAAGCAAAACTTTCATGACAGCAGTAGCAGAAGGACTTCAAGATGTGACTGGAACTCTCTGTACTGCTCTTTTCCTAAAATAAAGCTTAAACTCTTTCAATAAGATTAATGTGAATGCATTCTCCATCTGTATTGATTCCAGATACTCTCCATGCTTAATTAAGACACATTATTCTGCAAAATTATACATAGTTTTATGTAAAGTCCTATGAAAGTGATCCTGATTGTACCTGACCCAAAAGAATTGTTCTAAAATTGATTGCTGATTGCTGACTGCTGTTGCGTATTAATTTTTACATTATTTGGATGTGTAATTGACTATCTTTTTGCCAGATAAGTAGAGGGCAGAGAGTTCTTGATAGCTAACTTGATTATCATGTCTTCCATGTTCCAGAAAGCAATGTTTTTTTCAGATTAGTTACACTTTAGCGTTGCCAGATTCTGGCTGTCTAAATAACCCTTGAAGGAAAGCTATTATAAACTGTTATTATAAACTAATATTATAATAAAAATATAATTGAAAAATGTATAAAGTTATTATAAATTATTATTATTATAAAATTATTCACATAGGTATTACGACAAATACGGGAAGATGAGCAACAGGCCAGGTAGCAGTTCAACAGAAATGGATTGAAGGTTATGGAAGGGCAGAAGCAATGCATGACTCAACACCATGGAGCCATATTGTTGTGAAAAAGGAAAATACCCTACTGCGACTAATAAATAGGAATAATGTCTGCAAGAGATGGAAGGCGAACACTACTCTCTACTCAACACTAGTAAGGCCATATTTGTAGTATGGTGCCCAGTTTTGAGCATTATGTTTTAAGAAATATAAAACACTGAGACAGACACTACAGAATATCAACAAGAAGAATTAGAGTTGTGAAAAAACGGATTTGTCACAGGCAAGTAACAGGCTTAAATCGTCACACAGAAGACTAGACCTCCAGAAAAGCTTTCAGCGATGAGGAGATTGAAGGAACAGAATAAACTACTGGGAAGTCTAGGAAGTTCCTATCACCAAAAGTATTTAAAAACAAGCTAGCTAAGACATGAGTAAGATAAAAGATATGTAAAGTTGATCCTGATTTAGGTAACAGCAAAGGAAGACCAAGATCTTTCAGGGTCCCTTCCAACTCTCTTCTTCTCTAAGTGAACATCGTGCAGCATTCCTAGTCCAGGATCTTACAGCATAGCACTTCGTATTGCAAACATCTCCCTCCCTAGGAGGCAACCTGGACATCTGCCAGCTTCCACTGCTTCCTTTGTGAGGTGAGGCAGAGGCATTAAGAGCAGAAAGCAACATGCTTCTCTTGAGGAAGAAGGGATAAAATAGACAAATTTTAGAGAAAACAAGGTTGTCTTGCAATACATGAAGAAGTAGATCATGTGTGTGTGCAGGGAGAGAACGTATGACAAATCTCTGCGTAATTCACACACAGGCTTTTTATGGGTGTCTATTCAGCCCCTACTCTACTCTAGGAGCAGCAGCATGTGGCACTGTCTTTAGCATAGATGGCAATGTAGTGTGTCATGTAAAGAACATTATCAGTCCTGTTTCTTACTGTAGGGATTTTGCAGAACTGTATGTGTCTACAAAATCTAACATTAAATGAACTCTAATGTTAGGGCAGCAGAGAAACAAGAAAGGAAGGAACAACACAATTTGCACTGTCAACTTTAAAGTCTACTCTGCGTGTTCATAGGCTTTGATACCCTCATGTGTAGACAATATGCTATGTATGGTTCTAAAGTAATGTATGATGGAATATTTGCATAAGGAAATGAATGCAGTAAATCTATTGACGTCGTCAATGCAGAACTACTGTAACTCTAATGCTTTCTGCACTGCAGTAATGATTATGAAACTAGCAGGTATTTTATGTTATTAACTCAAAGCGTCATCTTTAATAAATACTCATAAAACACATTGGCAAAAGCATAAACTGCAGAAACATAAGTAAGAAATTTGTGATATGTTCCCTATCATACAGAAATTGTTAATACTGTTACCCAGTGATTATTTAATCAAAAGTATACTTAAAGAAAATCTGAAATAACTAAGCGATTTCAGTTGTTAGAAATAAGGACCCTATCTTCATGTTAATTACTGACGCAGGGTTAGAGTATATTTTAATAAAAGTGTGAGACACGATTGAAATTCAAATAACTCCTTGGAGGTTTTATGGCTTATACAAATGCAAAGAAGTTCAGCAATAACATTTTTCAAAATTAATAGCTCTTTCTTAAGGAGAGATAAAGAATTATATGTCATCTTCTAAAAAGACATTACATTTTGTCATGAGTTTGTGAAAAAATGTATTATTCATATCATTGATAGAAAAGATATTGTCGTGGTTTGAGCCCAGCTGGCAACAAAGAACCATGCGGCTGCTCACTCACTCCTCCCTCTGCACCGGGACAAGGAGAAAATGTAATGAAACTGGTGGGTCAGGACAAGGACAGGGAGTGGTCACTCACCAGTTATGGTCATGGGCAAAAAACAGAATCAACTTGGGGAAAAAATTCAATGTTAGCAGTTACCAATCAAAACAGAGTAGGATAAGGAGACACGGAAAGACAGACCTTTAAACACAAACAAACCCTTCCCCTACCCCTCCCTCCTTCCCGGGCTTGAGCCCCCTCGCTCCCGATGTCTCTCCCTCCTCCCCACTCAGCGGCGCAGGGGGACGGGGAGTGGGGGGTGCAGTCAGTTCCCCAGAGATTGTCCCTGCCACTCCTTCCTCCTCAGGCAGGGAGGGCTCCTCACACGCTTCCCCTGCTCCAGCGCGGGGTCTCTCCCACGGCAGACAGTCCCTCACGAACCCCTCCGACGTGTGTCCTTTCTGCATGGTGCAGTCCCTCGGGAATGCACCGACCCAGCACGGGCTGCCCACAGAGTCACGGTCTGCTTCCGGAGCAGGCACCTCCCCTGGTGTGGGGTCCTCCATGGGCTGCAGGTCCATCTCTGCTCCTCCGTGGTCCTTCACAGGCTGCAGGTCCTTCTCTGCCTTACTGTGGTCCTTCATGGGCTGCTCCACCGTGATCGTCTGAGGACTGCAGGGTCACAGCCTGCCCCCTTCCCATCGGCCGCAGGGGAATCTCTGTTCTGTCCGCCTCCCAGCTTCCTCACTGACTCCCAGTATCTGCATAGGTGTTTCTCTCACTCTGCCCTCCTCCAACTGCTGCAGGCCTCAATGGCAGTTTATTTACCTGTCCCCTTCTTAAATACGTTATGGCAGAGGTGCATCTAAATAGCCCGGCCTCAGCCCGAGGCAAGAGTGACTTGGAGCCAGGGGAGCTTCGAGCAGCTTCTGACAGCGGCCACCTGCCCGTGTAGCCCCTTCCCTGCTACCAAAGTCCCGACACACAGACCTGACACAGATATTTAGCCTAAATTATACTCTTTTCTTTCTATCCTGAAATTTTTCTTTCATTCTAAAACTAGTACATCTTTCATCATTCAAGACCCCTCTGCATTGACCCTGGAGAACACTGAAATATTCCTTTTATCCATCCTAAATCAGGTGAAAAATAAAAAGCTATTGATTTGTCATACAGCATAAATACTTCACTAATATATAAAAATCTCATTCAGAATTCAGTGGGTCAAATTCTAGACTCTCATAAATTAGCAATAAAGTCAGCGGAGTTGTTCCATGTTACACCAACTGGCAATTCTGTTCAATTTGTCAGGTGTACTGCACTTCAATCATTTAATAGCTTCAAGAGATCAATAAGATCTGCAGTTTCAGGTTTTCAAATGTCAGCCTGCTTGCTTCCCATGTGCTTACTCAAGCAGTAGGGAGGATTTAGGAGCAAAATCCTTGCATCGCAATAAAGTATTACCTTCAGGCACGCTCACCAGCCTGTCTGACTGAGACTGGGTACTGCACCCTGACTCCGAGCTTGGTTGTCACCAGGAGGAAGCTGCTGAGGAGTCGATGGCATGAGAACATGAGTCATTAACATGTTATCCCAATCCCCCAACTAGAGTAAATCAGTGTAACTGCACTGTTACAAGCTCCAAGGATGGAGACAGCTTGTAAATATGGGGGTTGTGAAACATACATAACGCTGGAAGAAACAACAGGAGGTCATTCGGTCTACCTCCTTCGCCAAAGCAGAGACAGGATTATCATGCCATTTTTGACTAAAGTTTGATTGATCTTTTCTTGAAAACATCTGGTGGTGGAGACTCCACAGCTTTCCAAGGCAGCATGTCCCAGTGTTACACTACCTTTATGCTCAGAGTGTTTTGCCTATTATCTAGCCTAAGCATTTATTTTTGCAGTTGAGTTCATTTATGGTGTAGCTAATGACTGCAGTCAAAGTTCTCCTTTCATTCTGGTTAATTTCTCACCACCTGAACTTGATGCAGCTTTGCTTACAATCTAGTCTGGCCCCATCTGTGATGAACCTGAGACTGCTGCTGCGATTTGGAAAACTGTGAGTCTCAGGTTAGTCTGCCTGTAAAAGCGGCCCACTTCTCAGTCTGAGAGAGCTTCCAGTTTGGTGAACCAGTCATCAAGCCATGAAACATTTATTGCCACTGGAAAGACTCAAAAGTAATGCTTGCAGAACAGCTAGAGTCCTAAGATTGATTTTTTTTTCTTTGTCACCTATTACAGGAACTTTCTGTTATGGTTTTTAGTATAAGAAATAGAAACCAAGACATGTTTTAGACTGTTTGTGTAGTTAGTGTGGTGTGTTCCAAAGGAAAGCATTTCTTTCTGGTTTTTGGCACAATCTAATCAGTGGGATAATGTTTCCTTTCTAAGTTATAGCACTAAACAGTCTTATGCTCCTTAGTGAGATGACAAACTTCCGCTCATGCATTAAGCGTTTTTCAAATGACACCAAATTCTTTTTGCACGATGGTTCCAATTAATGATTAACATGATTCATTGTCATTACTTATGCTCATTAAAGAAAATATTTAGATTCTATTGAGTAAATGATTCAGTGTTTCATAAGGAAATAATATTGATTTGAAAAGAAAATAGAATGTAAGTAAAAGAAAGAGCTAGTGCTGGTGAAAAGGGATTGATGAAAAAGAGAATGGCAGAAATGTCTATTTTTTTCTGATAATTTTTTTTCTATTAAGAGACTATTCTACTACGATCGATAAAATCTCCCAGACTGACTTAGGTGGTTGCCGTGGTTTGAACCCGGCCAGCAACAAAGAATCACGCGGCCGCTCGCCCACTCCTCCCCACCACACCGGGACGAGGAGAAAATGTAATGAAACGCCGTGGGTCGAGACAAGGACAGGGAGGGGTCACTCACCAGTTATGGTCATGGGCAAAACCAGATTCAGCTTGGGGAAAAATTCAGTTTAATTGGTTATCAATCAAAGCAGAGCAGGATAAGGAGACAAGGAAAGCCAGATTGTAAACCACAAATAAACACCCTTCTCCTCCACCCCTCCCTCCTTCCAGGGCTCAAGCCCCCTCACTCCCGATATCTCTCCCTCCTCCCCACTCAGCAGCGCAGGGGGACAGGGAATGGGGGGTGCAGTCAGTTCACCAAAGATTGTCCCTGCTGCTCCTTCCTCCTGAGGTGGGGAGGGCTCTTCACACGCTTCCCCTGCTCCAGTGCGGGGTCTCTCCCACGGCAGACAGTCCCTCACGAACCCCTCTGACGTGAGTCCTTCCCACACAGTGCAGTCCCTCGGGAAAGCACCGACCCAGCGTGGGCTGCCCACAGAGTCACGGTCTGGTTCGAGAGCAGGCACCTCCCCTGGGGTGGGGTCCTCCACAGGCTTCAGGTCCCTCTCTTTCTGTGGTCCTTTACTGGCTGCCCCACCGTGATCCTCCGTGGGCTGCAGGGGCACAGCCTGCCCTCTCCCCGTGGGCTGCAGGGGAATCTCTGCTCTGGCACATCTCCCACCCACCTCCTTCCTCACCAATGCCTGGTATCTGCACAGGTGTTTCTGTCACCTCCCCCTCCTTCTTCTGCTGCAGGTCTCAACAACTGCTCCTTTGTCCCCTCCTTAAATACATTATCTCAGAGGCGCATCTATTTTCACTAAATGGCCCGGCCTCGGCCAGAGGTAGGGCTGACTTGGAGCTGGGGGAGCTTCCAGCACCTTCTGACAGGGGCCACCCACCCGTGTAACCCCTTCCCTGCTACCAAAGACCCACCCCCCACCCCAGACCCAATGCAGCAGTTTAAGCTTCACTGTGCTTCCTGCGTTGATTATTGAAAAGAAAACAAATCAGTTCAAAACCTTTCCTGAGTAAACAGTCACTGTAACACTTCATCCTCCCTGTTCATTGTTCTTCACTAGGGCTTGGTCTTCTGTAGCAAAACTACTTGGAGGCAACACCCTTGGCTGAACCTCAGGCTGGTGAGTATTTCTTCACTGAGGAGGTTCACCGCATTATTTTCCTGACCCATGCTCAGCCTCCCCTTGGTGCCAGGGCCACTTTGCTTCCCTTCTGCTGAGAGGGAGGGAAGGACCTTTGCAGTGTCTGGTGGCCCGAGATATGTACAGAATTTTCTATGCCTGTTGTCCTCATTGGTGACTATCAATCAGCCATACTCTAGGGCCTGAAGCTCTTCCTGTGTTTGTCTAATCCTCCTATTTCACTGCAGAACCCAGTGACACAGCTTAATGACATCCTTGAGATGCTTCCAAGGCATTTTCCTCCCTGAAATTTTCTAAGAGCCTTCGGACTATGGACAGATAGTCTATCAAGTTGCTTTGTGTCCTTAGCATTCAGGAGCTGATCCTCTCTAGCTTCTAACACCCATGCTGACTTTTCCAGAGTGCCAGCAGAGAAGAATACCTGAAATTATAGAATGGATTCATTTTCTCAGTTCAGATGCATTCCTCTGGACTAAAACCACAATGTGCCGGAGGACCTCTGAGCCTGTAGAGAGTATTGTGAGATCTGGATCTCTGCCTGGCACGTAGGCAGTTGTCTCCTTGGTCTTGCCCACAAGCCTCCCGCTGCCTGTAGCACTGGGAACCTTGTGCCCTGAGCCCTTGGGGTCATGTGTGTCTCCAGCCCAACCAAGTGTGTGGAGAACAACTGTAAAGGCTCAGTTGATTGCACAACTATGCTAATTGTTTTGCCTTTAGGTCTGAACTTCATATCATTTAGTGTCTCTACAAACTCCTTGCAGTTAAGCAAATAGTTATATTTCATCTCAGACGCTCCAGACTTACATCACATAGAAATGTTTTCAAGAAAGTGAGTGGTCCTTTTCACTTCTAATCAAATACATGTATTTATATTGAATCCTTCTGCTTGTGATTAATACCAACAGTGACGGTTATATTTAATTTGCCTCACATCCCTGATAAAGACCAAAACTGCCTTGACTGTCACTCAGATATCTGGAAGAGCAAATAGTCTCTCTCTGCTTCTGCCCTGGATATAATATCCCCTTCACTAGCTCAGAAAGAACTTGTGGAATTTGGCGGGGGGTGTTGGGGGGGTGGCTGTGAGGGGTGTGGGTACAAGGGGTATCTGTAGCAAATCATTGCACTTCTCACCCCTTCCGTAACTACCCAGGGACTGGGACTTCTTTCAGTCATTTAACTCCACAACTTCATTTCTTTGTTCAAATGAAAGAAAAGAAGCATCTGAGGGTGGGATTTATGTCAGCAGGCGTAGTGTGAAGATAGAAACAGCCACAGTGGGGAGGTCCACGTCTTTAGGAAATCTCCTTTCATTATAAAATGAAAAACAATATTTCAGCTGACCTATTTTAGACATCTACTACAGGAAGAGAACAATCATGTCAAAAAAACTTTATTTTTTTCTGCAAACTGACTATAAAGTAACCTTTGAATAACCAGAACACATGTAGAAACATGTAATCTGGCTGTTTGCTTAGAAGAATCTCACCTAAATGTATAGGGCAGGACTCCAGCAGACCAGGTTCAGTTTTACCATGTTTCTTGCATGATTGAAATTTTAGTTATAATTTTAGTCAGAGCCTGCTCTGTGACTGACCTCAAACAAAATGCCATGTCAGCAAGAGAGGAAAATCTGGTGCTGCTGTTTTTAATGTGGTCTTTGCCAGGTTGTCCTCCCTCATTTATTTCCACAAGTCTGCTCTGCATCTCTTCCAAAAAAGAAATCTCTGTGCAACAAAAATTTTCAGCAGGAGGAAGGCAAAATTTGTCTGAGATCCTAAGATACTATCTGTATTATTTGGAGATAAGTTTATCTTGCAAAGGGAATTTTCTCTCCCAGGATTCAGAGTTTGCCTTTCCACTGAGATTTAACTTTTTCACCACACACAAAAGCAGCAATTTACTTATGGTGGTGGAGATTTTTTGCCATCTGAAACTTTTAGACATGCAAAGTTTTTTAGAAACTTGTCATCAAAGGACATTACCAAAACGATCACTCTACAAATACATTGTTATACCTATGCTTCCCTAAGGGTACGCTGATGACCTCTGTCAGAGAATAAATATTGACAGACATGGGCTACAGGGGCCTATGCTTTAGCCCAGTCCAAAGGTTCTTAAGTTCTTAGTGTTAAACTGTTAGACTTGAAGTGTGAATTAATCCAGGGAATTCCTTTTACTTTATACAAGAGATCAAGCTGGAAGGTCATTATGCCTTTAAAGTCAGTAGATCTGTGAATTAGCTATTCACAATCTTCAGGGATGTGAAATCAAAACCATGCTAAAGTGGGGAATAAAAACATTATTTGAAAACCTGGCTAACATTCAAGCCTAGGTTCGCTGTTCATCTTGATCTTGTTTATTTGAAAGATTTACATTTGAGACTTTTCTGAAAATATTGTTACTCTTCCAATCATCTCATAGTGTCAACACTCTGGTCCAATATTAAAGTATTCAAATAAGTAAACTCTTCTCAGTTTACATACCATTCATATGTGATATCTTGCATCTTGGGTACAATAAGGACTGAATAAACAATTTCCTAAGCCAAAAACATAACATTCTTAAACTAAAACACTGCTTCCTGTTCATAAAGCTGAATTAGGCTCAGCTTCTATGGTTTGAGTGTGGAGGAGGTAACACTGCACAAATTAAAGCAAATATACTTCCTTCCAAGTGATGCTGTCAGAAACTGACTTCTGCTAGACTCAAGGTTTTTTGTGTAGAGGCGTTTGCGGTATCATAAATACCTGCTCTTCCTCCTTGAGTCAAGAGTTCCTGAGACCTCGAGTCCCCTGATTTCCTTTTTGAGCATAGATTCCCTGGCAGGGTTCACCAGAGTTTAGTTTAGTTTAAATTGACTGACTAGTGGGTTGACTTCTTTCTCTTCTTTCTTCTCTTTCTTCAGCCTTGCCTGCCTTCTGTTAAAAGCTGTTATGCATTTGAAGCTCTCTGATAAAAGGCTAGACTTTGCCCCTTCTGCATAAAATCTGAGTCTTATAGCCCCCAGGAGTGGATTCTCATGCTTTCCCTCGTGTACTCCTTTCTCCTCATCAAAGTTCCCTTTTATTCCTCCTCCCCTGCTGCACTTTGCAGTGTCTCTCATTCTGAAGTCGGCTCAATTGGAGCTAGGGGAAGTCTTTCCTGGGGCTGTCAAAACTTCCTGGAGACTCCCATGTAGCATTATCTTGCAAAGATTTCCCCATCTGCTTTGTTTTTGTCCCTCTAAGTAAGTCAGGTGATTTTAAGCCTCCAAAGACAGAACTATTTACAGGATCAGTTCAAGGCCATTGTAACATCTATCATCTGTTAGACGGGACTTCACGGCAGTGAGAAATAGAATCACTTCCCTGGTATGCTGTGGGTCAATATGGTTCATTCCTTTACATATTCAAAGTGTCCTACTTATTAGTTCAAAATGGTCCTTCTGACTTTGAGTGGCATAACCAGGTAATAGCAACAACCACAAGTACATTCTCCTTCTGAACCTCAATAGGATGCACCATCTGCATCGCTCAATCCTTATAGCCTAGGTTGTGTGTATGCTTTGGGGTTCAGGGATTTGGAGAAAGTTTTCCTCTTTCCACAACTTGATGTTCTGTCCCTGCATCAAGGGTCTGTAATACCACACACACACACCCTTCCATCAGTATCTGTTAAGGTGGCAGAGAATTAGTTACAGTACAGGCAGACACTGGACCTACCCTGGGACTGCACACAGCTCTGCGCTACTAGTACTGGTCCCTGGTACTGATCTTTCCGGGTGATGCTGTGGTTTTCATCACTTGGTTTTCCATCTCTAGGACTGCATTACAAAAACTGGAATTTAGTGTTAACATATTCTTGCTGTGTTTAGGAAAGTCCATTTTTGCTAATATCTTTACAGCTGAAAATGTCTTTCCAGCATGAAATTGAAGTATCTCCACTGATTTTCACTGAACAGCTTCTGAGTTACAGCACCATAAACACCAGGGAAGCAGACCAAGTTATCCTTTTGCAGTATTTGAATTTGTAAATCCACCATCACTAACTTTCTTGTGGGCATAGATGTAGCTAAACAGACTAAGCGGCTGTTTCATAGACAAATCCTTGTTTATGTCTCATCAGGCTGTGTATATGCTGCTTAGATCAGTCAAAAAACTCTTACAAAACAAGGAAAAAACTCTCCTTATGACTCATATATTACTAGGTCCAAACTGTTCTTAAACTGCTCCAGTCTAGAGTTAACATATTTTTAAAATAAATCCCAACTGTCAGTGGATGACTAGAGGTACACAACTCATGTCTAAAAATCATTCCATTCTAATGTAATGTTGTGTTAAGAAAAAGTGTGGTATTAGGCTAGGCATTTCATAATACTGGACATCTGTCTTTGACAAATAAATATGTCATATTCAAGCAAAACAGATCTAGAGGAATTTTAACAATGTTACTGATCTTTTTAAAAAGAGAAGAGCATAATGAATTGAAAGAGTTAAGGCCATATTGTCCACAAATACAGATGGATTAAGATGATGACATTAAAGACTGTAATTTCATAAAGTTTTATCTGTAGCTTGTATCATACACCTGAGTTCTGTGATTTCAATGCCCCCCTCCATGATTTACCCAAAGATGTGGATTTTGCCTAATTGTTCCAGCAGATCATGGGTTTTATCCCACCGATTAACATTCTTTTTCCTGCATGATTTTTTTTATTTTGGTTTGGTTCAGTTCTGAGAGTCGAGAAATGCCGTATATAATAAGCAGAGCAGGCAACCTTTGATCTCCAATCCACCTGCTAATTCTCCATTGGATATTCAACATAAATTCCTTGCAAAGACCTGCCACAGAAACAAATAGCAGCTCAACATGCAGCAAGTGAGGAAAACAGACAATGCCGAGGAGAAAGCTGGCTGTTGTTCGCCACTGACAGGCTATTTTTAGCTCACAGACTGTTATTCCACTGAGTAAACTCAAGTCAGGTAAAAGAAAATACACTTTGCAGGCTTATCTGCATAGAGTGCTGGATCAATCGGAATTCTCAATACGTTTAATGTGCTCATATTTTATCACCTGGCTGGTGGTGTTGTGTCTGGCAGATTGCTGTGGCAAATGTGCAGAACTTCTTCTACACACCAGTCATCCCGCTGTATAATAAAATACCCCCAAAATTTGCATTGTGCTAAAACAGATGCCATGATCATCTAAAAACATCTGGCCAGCAACTTGCAGAGGCCCATGCCGTATTTATATTGTTGCAATAAAAATGGCAATCAGCACTTTCCCTTTCTAACTGCCTCTTGCTGCCCCCCTGGCTTCTTTCCTCTGCTATCTAGGGTGATGACAAGGTTTCAGGTCTCCCATTTCTCAGAGCAAAGGGCCATTGCTCAAACACCAGTTTGGAGATTTAGGCCACAGTCTAAATCTTCAATTCCCAGTGATCAATTTAGCAAATCTGTCTTTGGTTCAGCACTTTCTGTGCTACTTTCCTTGGGCAATGACAGTGTCGTTGTTGACAGTGTCAATGACTGCTGCCATCTAGCTTCTCTGAATTTCAGTCTTTCCTGATACAAGTGTAGGTGATCCTCTGTTAATTAGAGTGTTTCCATTTTAAAAAAAGGCTATGGGAATCTTGATCCCTTTTCTCTTGTTTCAAGTTCAAAAACACTCCTTTTGTACCAGTGTTTTTCACTCTTTTTCTCATTGCTAAACCCTTCTTATATCCCCCTGCGGATGCAGATTCTACTGTAAGTGTATTGTCATTAGGGTTGCTTTCTTCAGAAAAGTAGAAAAGCAAAGATGTTGGGAAATTAATCCTGAACCCATGCAGATTCACAGACAACAGGTTGAAAACTGCAATTTTACTGTTACTGGGAAATGGTATTTTTGAAAAAAATCAAAATCCTTACCTCAAAAGCAGTCTCTGGGCTACCAGATCACACACTGAAAAACAGTGTTTCAGACAGATTTCTGGCTAAGGCTTTGGAAGACCAAACAACTATATGGCTTAAGTTTTTCTTCATCTAGGTGCTTTTCCACAGTACTTTCTTCTACATTATCCCGTTGAAGTGGGATTTTGCACTCTTGGCTCCATAGGAATGCAACTCTAACCCAATGATTTACCCAATTCATCTTTGTGCTATCATCCTCCAAAACAACATTGCTACTGTTTATGCTAAAATACATTAGTAGAAACATATCTCACCATAACGACAAACCCTACCTGTGTTCTCAGTTCAGCAAGTAGTTCTCATTTTTCCGTCACCCTGGCATCTCCACAATGCCTCTGGCCTGACACATAAGGTGTTCTGGCTTGTGATTACTGGGTGGGATGTCCTATGCGTTTGTCCAGTCGATGCTCTAAAGATGGTATACTGTTCTCATTCTATTGATTTGTTACTGGACAAAGTGAAGCAGATTTCTTTTTTCATATCAGTGTGACTACTTCCCACGTCACTTCTTGTCAGCTCTTTTCAACCTATTAAATTAGAAGGATAAACTATTCATAAGAGGGCAAGGCTTCTCTGGTTTATTTGCCTGCACAAAGGTTTGTGGCAAATATTCTCAAACCCCTCTGTGATACTAGCTCACACAGGTAACTTCCCCTTAGGCTCACAAAGGTACACAAAATGTTTACAAATACAATATATAGGTTGTTGAGCATCCTGAGCATCTGCTAAAACTGTGTATCTCTGCTTCCAACACCTCACATCTGGCAGAGACTTACCGGTGCATCTAGCAAAATCCATGAGATGCGTCTGTGTTACTAAACAAACAGAAATGATCTTAGTTCTTTTTCAGAATATCAGAAACCACAAATAGTTCTACTAATCCTAGTCATGCCATAATGACCTTAGGCCATTTTTTTTAGATGTCTTCAAGAAGGAGGAAGCTCCCAAGTGTAGCTGTTGGAAGGGTTAGACATCCTGTCTATGCAAGACCAGATTGATTACTCTTCTCCAGTCAAGGGAGAGCCAGGGTCTTCAGCTCTCCCCTTTTTAAGCATTTTTCCTGTGTTGGGATGAATCGGTCTCACTTGAGGTCTCTGTCTCTCTGAACTGATGAGAGAGGGAGCTCTGTTGGTGTACATGGCTAGGCTCCAGTCCTTTGGATGACTAAAGTTAAATAGGATTAAATTGACCCATTTTGCTTATTTTTTTTCACCTATTATAACTGGGAGTAATTTGCCTAACATTCTTTCTTCTGAGTAGCTGTTTGGAGGCATTAAATTTTTATCACTTCTAAATTTCAGATTTTTTAGCACAAACTACGATGTATTACCAGTGGAAATATTATTATATAGTAGGGTCTTTACCACATGCTTCAATTGTTTTTATATCCATTATTGCTGTGCCATCATAATGCAATTTTCCACAGACTCCCAGGTTATTAACCTGCATTCATCATTTATATCCCTCTCCTGAGGCTTGTTGTAAGACTCTATAGAAGAAGATAAACAAATTACAGATACAGGAATTAATTGTTGCCTCATTGGAGCACCCCAATCAAGGGATTTTAGCAACATTAGTTGCAGCAAAGCAGCCCATAGGCCAAGCTGATGTGAATAGTACGCAGAAAGGTTGAACAGAACTGGAGAAAATGGTAAAAAAGAAAATGCACGTATTAAGGCAGATACAAAAATGGAATCCAGGGAAAGTGATAAAATGACTGTAGACCTCCAAGGAATAAGGCTTTGCAAGCTAGGTATTAAATACTCCTTCCAGCAAGGTTTGCTCCATGCCTTTTCTACAAGCCATGCCACCTCCACTGAGCTGATTAGACCGCTCTGCCTCTTCTTTATTTCCCTAACCATTTAGGTTTAGGGTCCTTATGAAGGGAGAGGGGTCAAAGTGGCTTGACCCTTCCTGGCAGACCCTTGCTGGCTCCTGGTCCCAGCCCCATCTCTAACCCAGGACAGCTGCCCAAGTCTTAGCATCACAGGCCTGGAGGAGGGCAAGGATATTACAGGGAAAAGGAAGAAGGACCACAGTGCCAAAAAGGAAGAAGGTGTTAAAAGAACAATAGAGAGAGGAGGAAGGAGGGACAGAAGGGTGAAATGAGTTCAGAAAAATGTGAGGGCACATCAAAATGATCGTGTATATTGAAGAAGCATATGGTGCCTTGAACGACAGGGGACCCCTGTTGTGCTACAGTGGGGAATGACAGAGTAACAGACTGTCCTTTTCCCTGAATGCCATGTGGTTGAAATGGATAAAATATACCAGAAGGGAGAGGAGCGACTGGCACAGTGTCCAACAGGATCTCTGCATCAAAGTCACTGGGTAGCACCCAAGCTCGCCCCTGTCAGATGTGCTAGCTGCGAGGCACTGCTGCCCTCCACGAGCAAGGCAAGACAGGGCAAAACCCAGGAAACAGAAGACAGAAAACTGTGATGAGGTAGAGGGTATGAAAAGGGCAAGGGAAGGATGCAAAGTTTGGCTCCAGAAAGAGCGAGGTTTTCTAGCCTGACCTCGAGTGTACACTGAGCCCATGAGAGGGTGAGAGCACGACTGAGTTCTTTGCTTGGAGCAAAAATAGCGACTGTGAAAGAAATGGGAAAGAGGCAGGCAGACACAAAAGAGAATAAAGCTGGAGAAGAAAGGAAAAGAACATGAAAACAATATCCTCAAAACCAAGGCAGACATGCAAGCCATATTAATTTCCAGTGCAAATGCCCTTCCTCCGGCTGCAGCTCAATGGGGGATCTGACCAGAGTTAAGTTTAAGTTCCGTTTTTTTAATAAGAGTAATAACAAAAAAGCCAATGCCAAGAAATAAAAGTCAAAGTCTTAGCTTAATTCTGCAGGAGGAACACAAGAAGATTTGTATGCAGGTGAATATGTTCTTCTGTGTCTAAGGAAGAGATTTGTGTGTGGTTTCAAGCAATTTCTGTGGGGGAGCTGACAATCCTAAAAAACAATCCCTTCTGTTATGCTCTACAGTAATTTTTTAGCCACAGCTATCAATCAGATCACTTTTCAGAGAAGGCAAGTGTCAGTATCTCTGCTTTGTAGAGATAGCACACAGAGGGGAAACCGGCCCATGGGCAGCCAGTATCAGTAAGGAACCCCATCACCAGGGCACCAGCCTGACCCACGCCTCCTCTGCGTCTCCTCTGCTAGGGCTAGGGGCCTTTGGTGTTGATCCACTGGGGTGACAGTCACAAAAAGGCCCACACCTCGTTCAAAACCACAGGGTACATTCTCTGTTGCCTTCACTGTTGTGCGGCCAAAGGAAAGTGGTTATTTCTCCACCAGTGAGCCGAAGCAGAATATGGGAATCTATATTGGACACATGCACTGGAATACATACCTGCAGGGGTGGAGTTCAGGTTTTTTTGCTTGATTATAGTAACTCAGTGCATGACTGGGAGGAAACATTTTATGGCCTGGACAATGATATCTAAAGTCTGGTATTTCTCTGTTTAATTTTTGTCTTGTAGACGGAAATTAAATCTACACATAATAGCAGCAACAATAACTGGAAATTAGGAAGATCTTTCCCCAATTTGTGAAAATATAACCTGTACAAATTCTCTCTTACCTTCCCCTGCAGCATCTGGTGCTGGCCACTCAGACATAAGATGCCGGAATAGATTGGACTTGGGTACAGTCCAGTCTGCAAATAAATATCTGTGTTCCTAAACAAGTTGTGAAGTATTCTCATATTCTACTTCTCAGCCTGTATAGAAAAGCCCAAATAAAGCATAATCTTCTCCTTCAAGAGATCTCACATTACATACTTTCTTATATTCTGAAGTAAAATTCCTTTCAATGTTCTCTTCAAAGCACTTGTACTCCCGACAATGGTTTTGTAATGTGCTTATCAAGGCTTCGCTTTCCCAGCGGACAGCCACAGTTAATTACTCTAGTCACAGAGTGTTTGCAGACATGGTTCTTAAACACCCTGCTGTCCTCAAAGGTGTCCGGTTGGTTCTTTCTTGAAATGACCACCTAAAATAATGGAGTGGAAAGAGATGATCCAATTATTTTGCAGATTTTAGTATGGGGTTATTTATCACCTTTCCTACTTCAAATTTGCAGTGTGTTAAAAAAGAAATGCAGAAAAAGCAGATGAAAACACAGCTTTTGAATCTGAATTCCAGTGTCCCACAGGAAAATGTTTATTTTTGTGCTAAAAATGGAGAATAGATGAAGTAAAGGTATTTGTTTAGAAACCAGAGGGGCCAGATTGGTGCATGGATGAAATTGTTCATTTTCATTATCTCTTTAAATCCAGATCCGTGTTCTTTTAATATACTTACTTTGCAATGACAAAATGGATCGTGTCATTTATTACATGCATATAGCTGCTTTAGCAGAAGGGAGATGTCTACGTACATTGACTGGAACCCTTCGAAGCACACTATGTAACAAATAATCAGCATGCACACTTCACTGTGGAAAAATGCACTGTACCAGGGCTCTAGCAGGCAGAATCTAGCATCTTAACCACAACATCTAAAGAGCTAATGGGAAAAGATGTGGACGGTTGCCTTTGAGGGTCAGGCACAGAGCTGCTGCTCTATATAAGAAGCTGGTAGATAATGGATGCAACCTTGCAAACAGTGGTGAGCAGCCTGGGCTTTCAGGTAGTTCTGTGGGAATGATGAAGGAAAAATCAAGTCCACATAACCAATAGTTTTAAGTAGAAATAACTTTTAATAAAATCCTTAAGCTGTGGCTTACCAGTAGCTGGGAGATTTATTAAAAGAAAAAAACAACAAAACACTAAACATTTCCCTGTTCTTGTATTTTGTGTGCTTCCATGCCTTTTAAGGAATTATGTAACAAACAAAGGAAGAGGACAAAGAAAAACAACGAAGCCTCTAAATCCATATGACAAGACACAGTAGAGAAAGCAATCAGGTGGATTCATCATCTTCAGTTCATCCAATTTACGCCTGCTGGTAGAGCTGAGTCTTGTAGGAAAAGAAATACATGGCAGCTATTGTCTGGTCACACATGCATTACATTCACTCCCCACCGACCACTAGTTGCCAATACATTGATTTTACAATCAGTCCAAAAGCAACATCTTTAACATCATGCTGGATTACTGCCCTGGCTCTGACTCAGGGAACATTTCCTCTAGCTCTTGTGTTTTCCTTGGAGACATCTCCATCTAAGCAGTGACCAAGCTCAACCTGCTTTAGCTTTTGAACTATGACAGGGTAATAAATCACGGCTGAAGGTGAGCAGGGCGGTTGTGTTATTGTAGTTTAGCAGGAAGGCTGCCATACAGTGCCATGACAGCTTCCCAGTTTACTCTCTGTGGGCAGAGGTGTGCATGTCCAAATCGTACCCTGTGGTCAATAGACAGGATCCCTCCTGTGTGTCCACAGCGCTGGGGGGGGGGGGGGATGGGAA
>VZSC01018207.1:68087-167766 GCA_013398225.1 Steatornis caripensis | reverse complement strand
AAAAAAAAAAAAAAAAAAAAACAGAAAAGAAAAGCCTTTGCCTTCTCTTTTTTTAATAACATTTTTGTTCTGTAACCATTGTTCCTGCCAGTCAGAAAAACTGCTTGGTTTTTAATGAAAAATCCAAACACCAAAAAATTGCAACTCTCCTTTTCAACATAGACATGCCCTTTGCATCTAATTATGCCTCAGGCAATGCATTTTAAGAGGCATGTGATAAGTGACACCAAAATCTTGCAACAAACACAGCAAATATCCCTCATCAGGCAAAAATAACTCAGTACCAGATTGCCAGTTTTGGTATCGGATCCCTCAGGGCCAGAATCTGCCTGATTTACCCTGTCTGAGCTGAGGTGTCACAGCTTGGCCCCGCTGATGCCAGGAGAGCTGAACACCTTTGCAGCAGCTGCAGATCTGCTCATTGTGCATCCCTTAATCCCTGGCTCTGGCAGGAGGGGACGGATGCAGCAAAATGTTAACCCCAAGGAAGGGGTGGAGAACCCTGTTCTGAGGCAGGGACGTTCCTGGTGGTGTGATTCAGAGCACCCAGCAGGAGCTGCAAGGAGCCAGGGGCAAAGGAAGTGGAGGAGTTTGGGAGGTTTCCTTTCCTCTCAGAATAATTTCTCACAAGCTGTGTCAACTATCTGCAGTTAAACAAATACTTGAAATATCAACATTTCCCATTTGGAGGGAGAGGCAGCACCAGTTACCTTTGGTTTTGTTGTCTTGGGAGCTGCAACAGTCAGCGAGAGGAGACTGCCTGGGATTTTTCCGAATGTTCGCAGAAGAAAATTTCCTTTGAAAACAAACACCCACAGCCCTGCCTGTAATGCAACACCAGGGTCAAACTCTGTACTTTGCACCCTTCTGGATGCTAACATAGGATAATGCAATGCCTCTGTTATTTAGATCCTCTGTGATGGCCAGTAACTCCCAAGCAGCAGCAGATCTATGTTTGCCACCTCTTTGGCAATGCTAGTGGTGCCATGTTGCGTCCGCCTTTTATCAGGATGCGAAGTATTCATATGTATGGGGAGACAACGGTCGCAGATGCCTCCTGACTGCTGGTGGGCAAATATCAAGACAAATTCCATCTAACCACAAAAGCCATACTGCTATAAACACAAAAATGAAGCAATTGCAATCCTGCCAGCAAGATTCATTCTTTCAAAGTGGATGCATTTGACCTGGTCTCTGTCTTTCATTCCCTTTCTTTTCTGTACAGGTGTCTTGGCTCACTGACATTTTAAGAGAGGCAATTTTTTTTTATTATTATATATAGATACAGCTGCTCTGGGTCTGAAGACCCTTGCTCAGGTCAGGGAACTAGTTCCCTGCAGTGGTGCAGCTTCTGCAGCAACTCTTTTCATTGAAGTCTTAAAGACAAAAGACAGATAGTGCTTTATAGAAGAGAGGAGTAGGACACACAATCAAGTTATTGCTGTTTAATGTGTTTCTGGGCAGCAGCTGAGCCACACCACCCAGCTGGGTTCATACCTTCAGCTTGTGGTAAATGCAGGATTTAAAGTACATGTTAGTGTGGCCTGAGTATGTCTCTGGTCAGATATTCGCAACAAATCATTCACTTTCCTGAGCACAATAACTCCATCACATAACTGAATCCTCCAGATACTTAAATATTTAATTCCTGACTTCACCACTAACTTGCCCTGCAACCATGGGTCGTATCACCTCCTTAGGTTTTCAACTTCAAGTGTAAAATGGATGTAACAGCAGTGCTTACTCAAAAGCGTATTGTAAGGACAAATACAATAAAGCCTGTGAGGTGTTGAGATATCCTGAATACCTCAGCTGGCCCGAGGGACATTTTACACACATCATTCTGCTAATAGGAATCAGAACAGCAGTGCTTTGCTTTTAGTCATTCACAGTGCTCCTTGCTATTTAGACAGCTGTGGAGCTGACAAATGAGTTAGAGTCTTGCCTTTTGGTACAGCAAATAGAAGTCAATAGGGCTGCGTTGCTCTACAGGAACCAAGAAGCTGGGCCGCTTTGTCGCAAGTTTTGTTGCGAACATGCAAGTCAGAATTCTTGTACCAAAATATTTCCAAGTGTATCTGTCATCCCGTTTAAAAGATGAAATTTTGGGAGCTGCTGTCATATATCCAGCATAAACAACGTGAAGGATAACATCAACCCTTTGGAAAGTGTGCAAGTACACCAAAGGGAAATGTGGTGATTTACTGAGCTTTAATCAGTTCAATATAATTCCTTGAATTTTACACCTAAAGGACTCAGATTGATGTAACTGTTACCTGTGCATAAAGCTTGCTTTGGGCAATTGATAATTGATTCTTAAATCTTGTAAGCTTCTGAGTTTCAGAGACCCCTGAGCACATTTGTATGAAGATTAGACATTGTTTCTTTTCTCCTCTTTTCTTTGACGTCCTCTCTTCAAAGATTGCAGCTTGCTGTTCAGACTGCATAAACTCTCTCTTGACAGAGACCGCTTTTCTCTGCGCTCGCAGAGGCTGTGGGTCTGACTCTGCGCTCCGTTACTCCGCTCTGCACCCCACCAAAGTGTATAGAGAGATGTCAGCATCGCATCGCTGCGAGTGGGGAGGAGAATCAAGCCCTTTGCCAAATATGTCAAGTGAATTGCTCACCCCCTGTGGGGAAAATTTACCACATAACAACGCAGTAATTGATATTGATGGTGCATGTTGTTCACATTTCATTTTTTTAGACACTTGTTTTCAGGGTTGTGAGGAGCCAGGTTACAGTGATCAAAGGTCGAAGCCTTAAGTTCCCTGTAAAACAACTTCCCTGGGGTTATGCTTAACCTGGGAAGAAATTAGTGGTGAGATTTATACAAGGCACGTACCTAAGCTAAAAAAGACCGAGGATGCTAAATTACAAGATCAAGACTTTTGTCTTCTTGTTTACACCCCTATGAATTGTAAGCAACTGCTCTGATGCTGAAGGAATGACCTCCTCCCCATTTTCAGTTGGAGTAGGAAGTGTTTGGTCCATAGAAAATGCAGCTGAACTTTTATGTTCACACCTTAGATGAACTTCTTACTTCTCCGTCTTCAAGCTGTGCTCTTCTTGATCTTGTCATGAAAAAATATTTTGCAACTTCATTTCTAATGAAAAAAAAGCAACTGTGCTATCAAGAAGTGTTTGGTTGTTTGCGGTTCTTTCTATTCTGGGCAACTGCTTTTTGTCAGCTCATTATAGGGGAAAGGGAGAGGAGAAGAGAGGAGAGGATTCATGTAATCCAGAAATACATTTTTTTTCAGCCTGAGATAAACGACCCCCATTAGTGAGAAACTAGAAATTCAGGGTTCCTCCTTTATAATTCAGAAACCATAAGGACGGTTCAATTATATGTATAGGTTAGTGTTAAATAGCAAAAATCTTCCAACTATTCTTACTGCTGCCAGTACTCTCAGCTGTCTTCCTTCAGTGACCCCTTACACCCCACAACTTGTGTGAGGAACTCACTGCCAAGGTGAATAAAGGTTGCACCATCCCGATGAATTCCTGTAGATTAAGTTTCTACTCAGTGTAGCCACAGTAATGACCCAAGACATCTGGAAAATGCAAACAATGTTCTACATTCTGGCCAAAATCGACACCTTTCCATTCGGCAACAACACGGTTTCAGCCAAATCACTGCAAGTCACTGCAGAAGCCTTCACACTAAAAATACATGGCTGTATGTTCAATGGTGCAAGTGATACTTAATTCACACAGTGTCCTGCTCATTAGCAGATATTTTTTAAAAAAATATTGCCATTAAAACTCTGTTAGGCATGAGAAAATAGAAGTACCAGAGAAGTGAAGTGTCTTGCTCAAGACATCAAGGCCAATGACAGAATCAGGAGTGGAGCCTGCAGCACTCACACATTCCGTCTTCAATCTCTTATGTTACATTGCTTCCCGATTTAGTGTCCTACTGTTCTATTCATACTCAGTCCTTCTAAGCACTTTTGAGCCTTTGCTCTCATGTCACCTCATAGCTCCCAGCCTGATGAAGGAAATGCTTCTAATTCTTGTTATGAGTCTCTTTTTTTCCCAAAAAACTCAGTGCACAGACCTGAAATTTTGGACCAATTATTGAAATTGGCACTACAGGCCCCATACACTTCCATCACCCACTCTGAGCATGCATAGCACTGCCCCAGGGTGGCCCAACACGTTAGACACGCCAGTGCAACTGCACCAGGAGACTTCTCTCCAGGGGCCACAGGCCAAATGACAAAGAACCAGGAGAGGATGTTTATAGCTGAATATCTTTGCCTGAGGGAAAGCAGACCAAAGAATACAAAATGTCGATAGAGGGCATGTTGCCCTTGATTGAGTGGAGAAGGGCTCCCACTGGCTGGAAACCCAGAATTAACAACAACAAGAAGAAAATTAGTAAGGCTTGCCAGCTGGGGAGAGACATCTGGCTAGTGATCAGAGGGGCCTGTGAGTCAATTAATCCATCTCCAAGCTGGATTAGCACATTGAAACATGCTTCGCTTCACTGCTGCAGAGGGACCTGTTGAATGAGCTGTAAAGATGAATGGAACTAAAGAAATTTCATTTAGATGAAGAAAAATGGCTCTGAAGTAGTGGGTGGGTGGTTTTTACAAGCCTTATGTGCTGCAAGAATTAAGCACAACTCAGAGAATTTAGGGCATGAAGCAGCCATTTGGATACAAAAGCTCTTGAGTTTAAGATTTGATGGATTTAAAATTTGTATCTAGATATCTGCCTATTTATTTCTCATGCTTATAGCATACCCAGGAGAAAAGATGTTGCAAACACAGATTAGGATAAATAACTCTTTCAGTACATTCTTCTCCAGCTGTGTTGTGTCAAGTTACTGTGTGTGTCTCTACACAAGCTATTCCTGGGCTCCTTTGCTGTTACATGGAATGGCAGGACTGTTGCTCAAAGATATCATCCTGCTTTTAGCTCTGGAGAGACTCAGACTAGCTCTCCACCTTCTCTGTCACTGCAGATCAATGGGACATGGTCTCCCTAGATACTTTTCAGATCATCAGAAATAGGACTTGAAGGGATCTCTTTGGTCACTGAGTTCAGTCTATGCTGTCATGAGCCATCAGGTCATACAATCCCTTCTACGGATTTCTTAAGCTCCCTCTTCAATGTTGATTTTTTGGCTGTTGTTCCTGCTGTTGGAAGGCTTTTCCAAAACTTCATTCCTCTGTTGTTGAGAAACTTCTTTATAATTTCAAATGTCTATTTATTCAGGACTAGATTATAGTCATTTGTTCTTGCACTATGTCTTCTAGTCTCCTCCATCCTGACTACTCAGGCCCCTGAGCTGTCTACACATAGCTGTCAAAAAATTCAGCTTTCCTTTTACTCAGCTAAATAAGTGAAGCCACATTGCTCTCCCCTCTTAAAACAGGATCACCAGTACCCTGGTTATTGTAGTAGTCCTTTTCTGCACCTACTCCTATTTCAATTGTTATTTTCACAATAATACATGGATTATACACAAGTTTTAAATGGTATCCTGTGCAACGGCACCGACACTGCCTTGCTTCTACAGAAAATACCCTTTCTGTCTGTACCCTGGAAGTTGTATTCACTGACTGGGTGCTGCATGCCACCCAAGCAGTCCCCTCTGTTTCTTTCAGCAAAGGAGCTTCCAGCTTTAGGAAAGTACGAGGAATTTCTGTTAGAACCTGGAAGCTTATACTGAAGACCTCTTAGGAAGAGATACATGAGCTTTCTCATCCAGGAGAAGATGCCCAGGAGCAATCTTGATGTAGGTATTAGCAAAGCGAATTCAGTGCTAGGGTGCATCAGGCAAGATTTCTCTAGTAGAAGTAGTGAGAACTGTCTTTGTGTGTTACTAATAAACTAAACAGTGCCTAGACAATATAATCTGATTGCTCATACTGAGAAATTGCTGGAACAGTCCCTGGCATAGTTCTGATCTGAGTCAAGGAGTACTTTTTAGACATGGCACTGTCCCAAATAATTCCTAGACATGGCTTGGTACTTAGCAGATAATGGGGACCATTCACAGTATACATTTTCAGTGCGGGCACCCTGTTTCAGAGGCTGAGAGAGGTTAGCTGTATGGGTGTGCACCACTGTAGGCCTAATGATCTCAATGCCTGAGAATGGTCCCACATAAAATTGTTTGATGTGACTAGACGTAGCTATTGACACTAGTGTACAGCTTGTCTGAAGGAGTGGGCGCAGTTCTGATCATCCATATTCATGACTGAGGAGTTTGAAGGATGCAACTACAGCTCTTAAACAGTGACAGACACCAGAATGTGATCATTCATATCACTTAAATGCTAACACAGTCCCTGGGTCTTGAGTTTTGGCCAAGATAACTCTCTCAAGATAACTCCTGGGAAGAGGCTGGAGACTGTCTCAGCCCCAGCAGCATTCACAACAGGCTCTGGGATGTGACAATCCAGTTCTGCAGTCCCAGACATTTTAGCTGTAAGGGCACAGCACAGCTGTGTCAAATGGTATCCAGACCAGAGAGTGGTCCATGACCCATCCTATTTGCCAAGATAATTGCAGCAAAACTGGATCAGATGTAGTGAAGGGCTATTTGGGTGATCCAGAGAATGCAGAATTAACTCTATAAGAGCAGGTAAAAGAAGGTTTTGAATGCTTTTGAAAAATACCTTTTATACTCAGAGAGTTTTATGTACAGAAATTGTCCACAGCCCCTGGGAATTTGATCCTCAATTCCCTTAACTGGAGCATCCCAAATGATTTCAGCTGTCATATGCCATGTCCGAGAGACAGTGAGCTTTGACACAATATGTGCCTTCAAACAGATGCAGCACTTCTCTGGGAGGAAATGACAATTGCTGAGCATGATTTCCTTCCCAATAAATATGAAAACTCCACAGGCAGCAGTCAAAAGAAATTTACTCTCCTTTAAGACATTTCATATAAATTCCCTTCTTTCCTCTGTCCCTCTTATATCTATCTCCTCTCTCAAGGAAAGTGCCAAAGTAGCTAAATTCAGGGCTTATCCCTCTGAGAAACAACGGGGTCTAGAGTAATGAAATCATGAACATCTGTGCATAACTAGGGTCGTTATCAGGTTTGCAGATATCTAGTCCCTATTTCTGCTGTGTCACTCACTGTCCATTGCCAGCTATTGACTGTTATCCAACACAGACAGTCCCAGAGATAAATAGGGAAGGAATCCCTTTTGGTATATGTATAAAGCCTACCGCATTGAGAGTTTTGCCTCATTAGGACTCATAGTTATCCTTACACAATACTTAAACTACAATACTTGTCACAAATTCAAGTATCTATCTCAGCTGAGGAGCCAGGGAGGGGATGAGAAACACTTGTCCGCCTTTTTCTTTAAGTGCAAAGGAAAGACTCAAACCTGGTCTGCAGTTTGGGACATGTTCAGACCACAGGTCTGTCATGGTTTAGATCCAGTTGACAACAAAGAACCACGTGGCCACTCACTCACTCCTACCCCCCACACCGGGATGAGGAGAAAATGTAAGGAAACTTGGTGGGTCGAGACAAGGACAGGGAGGGGTCACTCACCAGGTATGGTCACGGGCAAAAACAGACTCAGCTTGGGGAAAAAAATCAGTTTGGTTGGTTATCAAAGCAGAGTAAGATAAGGAGATGTGAAAGTCAGATCTTAAAAAAAAACCAAACCCCTTCCCCTACCCCTCCCTCCTTCTTGGGCTCGAGCCCCCTTGCTCCCGATGTGTCTCCCTCCTCCCCCCTCAGCAGTGCAGGGGGACGGGGAATGGGGGGTGCAGTCAGTTCACCAAAGGTTGTCCCTGCCGCTCCTTCCTCCTCAGGCGCGAGGGCTCCTCAGACGCTTCCCCTGCTCCAGCGTGGGGTCCCTCCCACGGCAGACAGTCCCTCACGAACCCCTCTGACGTGAGTCCTCCCCACACAGTGCAGTCCCTCAGGAATGCACCGACCCAGCACGGGCTGCCCACAGAGTCATGGCCTGCTTCGGGAGCAGGCACCTCCCCTGGGGTGGGGTCCATCTCTGCTCCACCGTGGTCCTTCATGGGCTTCAGGTCCCTCTCTGCCTTGCCATGGTACTTCATGGGTTGCTGCACCGTGATCCTCCATGGGCTGCAGGGGCACAGCCTGCCCTCTCCCCACGGGCTGCAGGGGAATCTCTGCTCCAGACGCCTCTTCCCCCTCCTTCCTCACTGACTCCAGGTATCTGCACAGGTGTTTCTCTCACCCCCCCCCCTCCCTCTGCGGCAGGTCTCCATGACTGCTCCTTTGTCCCCTCCTTAAATACATTATCACAGAGGCGCATCTGTTGTCCCTAAATGGCCCGGCCTCAGCTTGAGGTGGGGCTGACTTGGAACTGGGGGAGCTTCAAACAGCTTCTGACAGGGGCCACCCGCCTGTGTAGCCCCTTCCCCTGCTACGAAAGCCCCTCCACACAGATGCAACACAAGGTGAAACAATGCAAAACCTTCTTTATCTGGGGACCTCCATCAGTTCTTTCTCCTCTGATGGTGTCTGTGAAGAAGCAAGTGAATTACATTTTTGGAGAGCAGAGAATCCATGCAGAGAGGGATCGATGCCATGGACTACAAGCCTGCAGAAGCTCTTCCATCCACTTCCCTACAGGTCTGAGGAAGGCATCCCAGGACTAACCCAGCTCATATCTTGTTCCTCCCCACCATCTGCCAGCAGCCCTTACTCAGCATGCCACCAGTTTGACTTCTCTTCTAGGGATCCTGATCTTTTCTCTGTGCATGTGCAGTGACGCATTGAGCACTGTGAACCAAGAGCCAGTGGTTTAGGATTTCTGTTACAGGTGCTGCTCAAACATGTTTATCCACTCATGTCCTCCTCCTCTCCCCAATTAGCAGCTAAATGCTACTAACTTTTACAATTTTGAGATATCTGTATACTCCTGAATTCATTCATTTCACAGTTGTGCTCTACCTAATGTATCTTCTAAAACCTTTGGCTCCATAAATCAAAAAGTAATCTAATGAAATAAGTGATCATAAATAGATATGTATACTTGAAAATAAGAATTTTAACATGAAATGTGGGTAGATATAAATAGAAGAAAATCTGTAATTGTGGACTTTATAGATATACCCAAACTTGCTCTCACAGTCCATCAGTGTGACGAAAGGACTCCAACTTGTCTCATATAACCAGTGGGGAATATGGGATTTACAGGGATGGAGAAATGTGCCTATAGTCACATTTGACACACAACTGTGAATTCAGTTGAGTTTTCCTGATCATCAGCTCTTAAAGTTAATCATTATGAGAGAAAAGAGTCAATTAGGACAGCTCTAGGATCATGAAATAGCTCTAAATATCCCTTTATAGCCATTAAGCCATGTTCCTTCAATACAACACAGCAAGACACACAGGGAAAGGACCAAGGAAAGACAAGTTTGGTCAAGATGATCATCACCCATCTAATCTCTGCCAGTTGTAATCTTATAGGTGTTTGCTGCCAGCAAGTACAAACCACCAGCAGTGGTCATCTTAGAAACAAGCAGTCCCTTCTTCAAGCAGGAAAAGAAATGATGTTTTAAACCTACCTGCAAACTGCCCTGACCTTACACTCATATAAGGGATCCTGTGTATTATAAAAAGAAAGTGTTGTTTAAAAAGAGATTATTAGCTTGTTTAAGAACGTGTCCAACAGAAACTCTGGGAATAATAAGGAAGTGTTTTAAAGCAGATTGCCTGCCGCATTCAGATGTGCCAAGGAGCTGATTCAAAGACAAGCAGGAGCTTCAAAAGGCACTGGAGCAGGCCCATCAGTTTCTATACTAATAGGAGCCAAACTGTTAGTGCTTTTGCATGACATCCTGTAAGAAAAAGCACTGGCGTTTGACTTACTCAGGAGAGGTTTCACCATCTGTTATTGTAGAGACCAAATAATCATGCAAAAACCAAAAAAGCAAAAAACCCGAACACTCTGTCACTATTTCAAATTTAGTGAGGTCTTAAAATATTCCTGCACAGGTAGAGGATTTTGCTGGAGGAGAGTCAACACAGCAACGGGCTCAATTACATCCGAGTTTCCTGTGTAAGATCTGTCAAGCAACTCCTATCATCACGTCTGTAAGCAAGTGTGAGTAATGGGTTTTATTTAAATACATGTGGTATTTACTACCTACACCCAGACAGATAATGGACAGATAGCAGCACAATAATCAGCAAGCGGCTACCGCTTAATTTTTGTTTTATTCTGCAGCTTGCCTGCCTTCATCTGTCTTCCCTTCTGAAGAAGTAAGCACGTTCCTTCTGTCTCAGATGGAAATGCAATGGCCTATTATGAATTCATTGCAAGTTTTCCGTTTTCCATCCAAAACCATGACAGTGTTAAAAAAATAAAATCTCACAGTATTTGTTTCCAAAATCATTCATCTCCACGCATATATGTTTAGCTTTCTGCAATTGGATTTCTTATGCCCAAAAAGATACAGTCAACAACTGAACTTTCAAAGTTTCAGATATAACATTTAAAGAGTCTATTTGCCTTACCAAAAACAATAGATACTAAGTATGGCTGTAAGGGCACAGCATCCTGAGAAATATTGAAATAATATTTTGACTTGCTGCAGTTCTATTGATTTCAGAAACACAAAGAGAATTTGCTGAACAGGAGGAAAAAAAACATTAAGTAGCATCACGTGAATGCAGTAGTAAAACATCCTGCATACTCTCATCACTGTCAGCTTCCTGCAGGAAGAAAATATGTGCTCAGCCCTGAAAACTGCCTCCTTTCAATACAAGTATTGGTATGCATTCATTTGTTCTAGCTATCTGAATTCCTTTGGGTTTAGTGAAGCTGTCAAAACCTTACAAGTGCGAGTGCTGTTGTGTAAGTAAAATTAATGATTCCTTTTCTGCTTCCCATATTTTAAAGCTCTAAATGAGTCTTATTGCTGAGAGAGAGGGGAGGAGGAGCGGAGATGCTGTCAAAATGGAATTGTAAATCTTACAGCGTTTTCAATCTTAGACCTGATTGACCTCATGACAGTGCGTCTGACCGGCATTTATCTTGGTGTTGTAGAGCAAGCAAACTATTTTTACCTAGGCATGAATCTCACTTTGCAATCTGTTGTACCTAACTAGAGTATGAGGCTGAAGTGCAACGCTCCAGTCAAGCAAGTAAACATCTAAAACCAAACAAAAGCATTTGCATTTGTGGAACTATTAAATGTATTTATAGTCTGCCTTTTGAGTGTCTAAGTGATGGAATAAAAGGATAGTAATGTGAACATAGTTGTAAGTCAATTATAAAATAAAATTGAAATATATGAATAATTAATACAAATAATAGCTGATGCTTTCCAGACTGGTGCGTGCTGAGGTTTGTCATGATATGGGGTCATGGACTATGTGTTGTTTGAGGAGAGGGCTTCCTTGCTGCCCAGATCACCCGGCAGATTGCGGGCTGCACACCGATCTATAAGCTGGCTATTTTCAGTACAGTGAGGAGGACTTCCCAGTAACACCCTACTTACGCTGCAAGATGAAAGCTGGCATCAGGAAGCAGTGTCAGCCTGCCAAGCACCACTGCCTACGTGCTGTCTGTCTACACCAGTGGCTCTATCCCAGGGTAATTTAGACTCAGCTCACTAGAGGTTATTGACACCTTCATATTTCAGCTGGCTGCCCTACACTCCCCCACAATCATTAGAAAGGCTCTCCAGAAGGCCCTTTGTGGCAGGAGCTAGACCCAGATGCTCTGAAGATCTGTTGGGATATTCCTAAGGACCTTGCATGTGCCCAGAAAGGAGAGGGAGCTCTGGGAAGATGGCTAGCTTACGAATTTTTCTCTACATTCTAGCAGCAGACATGACTCCACATGCCTTATTTAATTGTTCTTGCATCAGTCCTTTCAGAGTGTGCAGGTGACATAATTCTCTGCAGAGTATCTTCTGGTGTGTGTGCTTAGTTCTTGCTCAGCCTATCAACATACTCTCTCACAATGCAGAAAAAAAATATTTCCTTGCAAGATATCTCATAATGTTGAAATCAGGTCTGAGGCATGTCACCAGCTAAACAAAATCTGGCTGAAGCCTGGATGGCATTAATGTTGCTCTCCAGTGGGGCCAAATTTCTGCTGCCACCAAGGGCATACCTCATTTACCTCCATGCAAAGAACTCCCTGACTAGACTACCACTCACTGCCAGAGTGTGTAGCATATTACAAGAGCTAATCCTTAGGACAGAACCACAAGGTGAGAAAGTAATATTATCCTTATTTTATATAAGCACAAAGAGATGAGTCAAAGACAGATATGAGAACGGAACCAAGTTTCAGTGCACTGTTTTACTTACTAGACTGGAGCCCTTCCAACAAAAGGAAGGAGATTTTGTATATTATATTGTGTCCACAAAGCCAATGAAAAAATTCTCATAGGTTTTAATGACTTGAATGGAGGAAACATGGGATGTACATGAGTTTTCCTAAGAGACTTTGGGAAGTCAGTCTTTAAATTAGAGATTGTCATAAAGTCAAACAGTGCTGAAGGACACCTGCATAGAAAATGCCAGGATTTGCTCCTTCTCATGAACAAAAAGATGAATATTCAGGGAACTTTGAGTGGTTCTGATCTAATGCTGTAGAGCTCTTTTCCCTTGGTTCTCTGCTGGCTATGCAGTCACTTCCACATGGAAATTCATCACCTTTCTGGACAAATAGCTTTGTAAAGGGTTAGTACTGTGGCCATAGTGGTCTAGTTTAAGTAAGGCAACATTTGTAAATAAAAACAGAAATTCAGTTAATGTTTTGGAGGAGAAACAAATAAGCTTTGGATAGTGAAGATCTGAAAAAGAATTTTGATACCCTAAATGGTGTCTATTTTTTGCAGCCATATCAGTCGTATAGCAGGAACCACTTCTTCTTGTGTATGGAGTGGACTGTACCGAAGGTAGTACCCCACTGCCTCTAGCTTCTTGTTCCCTTTATTGTTCTTAGATACTGATAATCTCTGACAGATCCCAGCAGTGGGAAAGAAGTGATCTTTGCTTCTTCTGCCACTGATTCACACCATACTTTGTTTTCTCCACAGCTTCTCATTGGTAAAATACAGGGATGACACTTATTCCCAGTCATAAAGGGATTTGTATGTGGTGGAGAAGTACAAAATATTCTTGTTTATTAGCTCAGCTAGTGAAAAGGAGACAGCTGTTCACAACTCCGTGAAAAAATACTTCTGAATGTAAGAGTTAGGTGTTCAAAACAGAAAAGTAACCAAAAGAAAATAAAGTGTCTTGCAGGTGTACTTCCCTGTTGCCTTGCTGAGCCATCTGGGATACTAACAGTCCCTGAGTGAAGATCATACCATTACTTTAGACTCATGGTATGCACTGAAGCATAGTTAATGCTCTCCTGTAATTGTTTCCTGAATGCTGAAAGCAGCTAGAAAGCCCACATACATGCATACATATAAGTGTTCATTGCTACTCTTAGGCTGATGGAAATTTTATAAATTGCTAAGCCTGTCTGGAACTGTATTGCTTCCAACCAAACATCAGCACATTGATTTGAGCAGTAGATCTAGGAGCTGAAAATTTGTTCTCTGAAACAGCAGGCTTAACAGTTGAAAACATCAAAGCTCTGAGCCTCCATGCTGGCCAGCTGATGACTTTTTAATTTCTTCTACATGGCTCCTGAGATGCAACAAATAAACAGGAACAAAATCATAAGATACTCCTGTTGACCTGTGAGCATCAATGGAGAAAGTTTGCACCTTCTATCAGAAATTAAAATAAGCAGTTTATGTACTTGTATGGCCTTCTAACAGTCATGTTGATATGGTCCATGTACTCATTTTGCATTTCGGTTTGTTTCTTTACTCAATATGTTTACAGTGAGGACCTACCCACACTTGCATCAGTCGCTCAGGGACACCAGTATGCATCTGGCAAAACTGAGTAGTTCAGTTGCGTATTTATCAGGTAAACTGCTGCCCCAGACAGTAAATGCAGGTATGTCCATATACCTGAAGACAAGATCCAGATCCACATTACATGCAGATATCTATTAAAGCTCTTTGACTTTCTTACTACATCTATTCAAATTCTATGTACTTTGTAATAGATCCATCAAATAAAAGAGAGAAGGAGGGAGGAATTTAATTTTTCCACTTGAAAAATAATGGTTCTTTCATTTCTCTGCCTTCCCACATTACACTCATACTTAATTTAAGATCTTAAGTGGTTCTAAATAAGATCAGTTTAAGCACAAAATATTCATTCAGGATGAATGAATAATTCTGAATAACCTGAGTAAGAGAACAAAAAGGTTTTAATGTTAACAACAGGGCTAGATCCATCAATGAGATAAATATGACACAATTTGAGTCTTTTTCACCAGTACTTAATTTGACCATTGCATTGCACAGTTTTACTCCATATGATTACAGTCCTAGCTCAAAACAGTTTGTTAGTACAAGAGAACTTGCAGTTCAAGTCTATAATGCCCCTGACTCAATGAACTAGTGGAGCCAGTCAAAGGTCTCCTGTTGACTCCAACGGATGTTGATTCAGCGACAGACACAAACTCTTTAATTCAGCTTGAAAAATGTATATCTTTTCTCTCGGTGTAAGAGACCCTTTCAGTGATGCCTGTTGCTAGATTTGTCAAATATTTCCCATCATGTGGCTTTCTCGGCCCCTGGTTGAATGGAAATGTAGGGTGTGGTCTGCTTGAGATTCAGTTTAGGCTGAGCTGAGAGTGGGCTGACGGTGAGAAAGTTTCAGCCAGAAATTGTGTAAGAGGTATAAATGGAGATGGAAGGACTGTCTATTTGCCATTTAAAAAAAAAAATCTAGCAAACTTTCCTTTGAAAAGCAATTGCAGTTGCTTATGCTCTGAAGCAGAACACCGAGAGTGAGCACAAGAGCCATTTGCTCAGGGCTTTTGCTAAACCTCTGAGAATATCCTGAAGCCGGGCTGTTACCAGCCCTTCAAAGTAATCACCGCTTACACATACTCAGGAAAACCTTCTTAAGAGACCAGTAGCTGAAGCCGGTCACTGAAAACACTTGAGCCTCTCAGTGCTTCTAGTGCCATCCAGAATAGCGCCACACAATAGAGAAGGAGACCGCATTGCTTCACTGTGTCTGCTTATCCATTCAAAGAATGGCAAAGGTACACAGGCAAAGGCAGGATTTTACTGCAATTGCTGTTCTCATCAGCCAGCCATGGTGGGGTTGACACCCAGAAGAGTCTCTTCACCATTGCCAGCATGATTAGGTAGAATGAAATAAAAAAATCATGCCACTGAAATGCTAAGGACATCAAAGTGTCTTGCAGAGGCTGCTAGCATGAAGAGGAGGAAGGCTTGGAAGAGGAACACAAGGAGATTGCAACCGGGAATGCGGAGTAAGATATGTATGAGAGCTGCTGAGGGACTGAGTAGAGCAGTAATCAATGAAGGGAACAGTTCACACACTGAAGAAATAAAACTTCTAGAATTTGCAATACTGTTGCAAAAATCAAATTTCCTACATATAAGTATCCTAACTACAGAGTATCGTGTTAACTCACCAAGTTCATGCTGGACTAAATGTGGCATGCTGTATAGATAATAAGAGCACTTATGTGTCATGAATGCAAGCTTATAGATTGATAAATCATTTGATCTGTATGACTGTATTATGGATTTGCCATTAGCTTTCATCTTTAGCCGTGCTGACAGAATCAAAAAACGTATTTATTACACTTGGTGAGTTTTAATCGACTTTGCATTTTCCTGTGAGTAGAGTTGGAACACAGATAATCTGCAAAAGACACTGACAGTCTTCCAGTTTATTCTGATTTATTCATATTTTTGGAAAAAACAACCAAGACGAAGAACATGTCACAGATATATTCTCCTGTAAAAGCTTTACATTAGATTTGAAGGAGAATAAGCTAGCATTAACCATAGAAGAGAGAGACGCACTGCAAAAAAAGCTTATCCTATGGGCTCGATGAAGAAAACAGTTCAAATCTAGCAAATCAATGATTCCAGAATGAAACTGAAACACTACTCATAGAGAGAATAGATTTGCAAAATGTGAGTTCTTCATATTACACGTGGTATTGCTCCTACTCACAGAGGGGGGCTTTTTAGTACTAAGGCACACAGCAGTCTGATAGCATACAAGTAATGTGACAGAGGACCAGTCTTTAACTATATTAAAAAGCTAAGAGCACACAAAGGGGAATCCATCTTATCTAGAATTATCTTCGTGCTAGATGTCTGCATGAACTAACTGACTTAACGTAGATCTCATCAATATAGTCAATAGAGTGTAGGGTGTGATTCACCTAAAAGAGACGTTTCTGTTTGGTGAAATGAATTGCATGACGACCTCTTTCGGCTGCACTGACCTCATTGACTAAATGCAAGTCTAAAGAGTGAACTCTTTAGAGTGCAGGTTTCATGCAGAAAATTCCATTGCTCAGCTCCATTGATCCTCTTTGCTGTCATTGGAGAGAAATAGATACAGTTGGGTGCAGTTTATTTCATCCTATTCCAACGTCTAAAATATATTAGATTAATCACATCCTATAATTGACCAATTCCAGGAGTAAAACTGTTCTATTGGCTTACATAACAATAGGAGAGGTTTCAATGTTAGAGCTTGGGACATTGCAAGGATAGAGGAATGCTCATAGCATGCTTTGATCTAGGGCTTATACAGTTACATTAACTGTCAATTCCAATGAAGTTTGAATGCTAGCCAGTTTCAACAAAATTGCACAAAATACAAACCTCAAATACATTAATTTGCTACAGGTTTCCTTTTCAGGAAAGGAAGGTGGCTGGGTAAAGGAATGGAGAACAACACTAAAATTCCATTGAAAAAGAAAGGCTGAAGAGTGAGCTCAGCCACAATCACAGCACCGGAGAATCCTCCCTGGCGAAAACTACAGGAAAAGAGAATTTCCGTAAGGTTCTTTGCTCAAATAGGCTATATCACTGTTGTAACCTATCTTACATCAGCCAGAAACTGCCAGACAATGTGTCTGTCTTGGAAAAATACAATGCCCTGGCCTTATACAAAGCCAGAAAGAAAACACTCAAGCTGGGACTCAAGTATCATCTAAGGATAGCCTGTCTTTGAATGAAATTGGTGGAAGTTTGGCTCTGAATTTAGTAAACCCTGATTTTATACCTTGCAGCCTTGTTTTGTAGAGGAAAGCTACAGGTAGGGCACACTCAAAGCATTCAGCAGTTTATCCAAGCCAACGAGAAGTCCTCAAGTCAGATGACTGACCATTTCTGATGCCTCTTACTTCGACATGACATACCTTCATATTGCAGATGAAGGTCTCTGTTCTGCAACCCACTAGGGTGTACTGAAAACATGGAACTTGTCATAAAGCATAGGCTGCAACTCATGTATTGTCTTCATTTTATGTTGGAGAGATGCCATAGGATTTGCCATTTTAAATATTGCCACCTGCTTTCACAGGACTCTCCCATTTTGCACATCTATTTTTTATTCCTGTATGTAATAGGAAAAGGCAGGGCATTTTGGCCACGCTGATTTTGCTTTCCTGAGAAAAAGTGTGCCAGCACCCTCCACAGCCAGGCAGTTGGGCCTGAGCCCTGAAGGAAGGATGTTTCACTGCTTGCTGCCAAACTGAGTGTGATAGTCCTGGAAGCACATAAGGTCATTTAATTTAAAACTCTGTGAACTGCAGTTCTTTTCCCCTGCAAACCGTCATGTAGCTTAAAGGTCTAAGATTTTGTCAAAGCTACCATTCTGCCCCAGAAAACTAACTTCAGAATTTCCCCTCAGAATTCATTCACATTTCCATGCTTGTTCTTCTTCCACAATTCCCCTCTACCAAGGCGCTGTCAGTGAGACCCCCAGAATTTGTCCCCAGGCTCAGCAATGGCCTGGCCTGCTGCTGAGCTACTGCTGGAGCAGACCCACTTCCAGGGCTGCCATTTGCTTCCTGATTTCTCTCCTTGCTCGAAGGCACCTCCACAGTTCATCACCTGTGATGTAGACACCTTCTCCTCTCAGAGCCAGGGGACTGGCACGAGGAGTAACACCACAGCCTGAGCCACCTCCACCCATTTAATCCTGACACGTCTGCATGATGGGAAGAGCAGATGATCTGCAGAGATCACTCTTCTCCGTCATCTTCCTGCTCCATGAAACAGGCTGTAGATCTAGAATAACATGCTCTTGAGGGGACTGCAGCCTGGATCACAATCTGGCATGTACAATTCCTAACCTACTTTGCAAAGTGCACCTGGTTTTGTGGTTTCTCAGACGACATTTTTCAGTCACTTTTTGACAGGAGAATTTGGGGCAATTATCACAGAATAACATTAATTGCATGCCTGCTGCTGCATGGATGATTCCACTGGCATTCCTGCGGTCAGTAGAAAAGTTGGCTTCTCCCTTATCAAAGCCAGAAAGTGCAAGCAAAGCAATGAAAACTTCACCTCTGGTTCAGTTTTGTTAACAAATACAAGTAGTGACTCTTGGCCAGTTCCTGAGCTCTTTAATGGAATTTATTATTCATTCATGCTGGCCTCAGTGAAATTTAGGATAAAAGTATTAATCTTAAATTGCGATTGGAACTGTAATAACAAGAAAGCTTGTTATTACAAGGCACACAGGCCACACAGAAAGAATATTCAGCCCTGGCCCTCCCAAAATAAATCAGATCTAACTTCTCCTGGAGTGAGAGGGGAGTACGTCCTTAACATGGACTGTACCTCCAAGAAATAACAAACCTCTATACTAACAACCATGCAAAACAGTTTTAACTCTTCCTTTACCAAAACTCTCGATCTGGCTCCAGTAAGGGACAAAAGGAAGACAGTTAGGAATTAGATTTATCCTACTTAGCTTTAGGCTTCTGATTGAGGCAGTGAAGTTGGGGTTGTTTTCACCATAAGCTCCTGCTTTCCACAGTGGAGGCAGCACCCATAGAGAGTATTTCATTCCACCCAGGACAGGAATTGGCATTGGAGGTTCCTATCTCAATCTGTCCATTGTAAAGGAAACTAAACAAAGACCTTCACTTTAGATATCTAAAATTAGATATGAACATTTGTCTTTAGTGCACAACTTTGGAAGCTGCCTTATCTCTCCTAATTTTCATCTAGACATATTACCTTTCTAGTATAAGAATGAGAAGATGTCAGACAAAGATGGAAAGGGGTAGGATCACACAAGGAGGTGTGGTTTTGCCATGAAAAATTTTCCTAGCTAAGCTCCAGAATCCCATTTCAAACCTCTGAAGATCATTTGATGGATGCTAACAGTTTCATGGATTCAATGGGAAAGTATACAATATAAATATATTCCTGGTTAATAAATTCACAAGAAATCACATTCCGTGTAGGAAACCCCCGAGCTGTAAGTTGTTGGAGATTGGGAGCATGTTCATTGGAAATATCACAGTATACTTGACAATTTTTGCTCACTTTCGTAGGAACCGGATTTAAGCACTGTTGGAAAAGGATAAAGGGAAGGTAGACTGCTGGTCTTATGCAGTGCAGTTGTTCCTAATCCCTTTACAAATTAAGGTCCAGATTCTTTCTGCTAGTACACTCATGTTTTCCTGATGAAGTCAACCAGGAGACACCAATTTCCACAAACTGCGAAGCAAGTCTTAATTCAGTAGCCTCATGGCCTTGTGCTTTGTAAACAGTGACTATGAGCTACATAGATCTTAAATTGCTCTCCTACCTCTCACAGCAGTCCAAAGGACTAGAGCAAACCTTCAGTGTAGCCTAAGTCCAGAGTGAACTCACAGCCTGCCTTTCCTAGGCAAGGAATTCCTTGGGAAGATGTGTGGTCTTCACTCTTCACACTTACTAGTCCAGGGTGGATTTCTCCCTCCATAAACTTTTCCAGTGACCCTGAGCCTGTGTAAACATTTAGCATCCACACTGGTTGGCAGCAAGCATTGAGCAGCTATTGAGCACCTCAGCAGTGTCTTGGCAGGAGGACCCCCTGCCTTCATCAGTTCTGAGTACACAACCTACTGCCTTTCCATGTTTTCTCTCCCTCCTGTAGCAGGGGAGACAATGAATGGTTATCACCCACTACCTGCCTATGCCCACCATGAAAAAAAGATTATCAACAGAACAGCTTTTGGCTCTTGCCAGCCAGCAATAAGTGGTTCACACCTGCATGTCTGTGTTCTTGTCATTCTAGTTTTTACCGTAGATTAGGGAGGCACCTCACTGATTTCCTCTTAGAAGCAGTTTTCCACCATTCATCCCCAGACTGCATCTTCTCACGCCATTAACAGGATCCAAAACATAACAACCTCCACCTTACCAGGACTAAATCCTTTCCTGGGTGACTGAGCTGCAAGCTCAGAGACTTTTCTTCTGTCCATAAGTGCCCACTCTTGCAGCCTCTTTCAGGACCTAGTAGCTCTGGCATTCTTGTGCACTAGTTGTCTGGCTGGGGTTAAGGAAAATATTTGCTAAGAATTTTTTATGAAGATGAAGCCTGGTGGCCAAAATGTCTTCCTCTGAATAGTTTTCATTAATTGGTGTTTTTCATTCAGAGTAAAGAATGAATAGGGACATTTTCATGCTGCCTTATACAAGATGTGGCTATATATAAGAACACAGGACAGTTTGTGCAAGTTTAGAAAGAATCACAGAATCATAGAATTACAGAATAGTATAATATATAGAATAGTATAATATATAGAATTATAGAATCATAGAATTATAGAATAGTTCGGGTTGGAAGGAACCTATAAAGGAACCTATACAAGTCATCTAGTCTGACCCCCAAGAAGTAAGTGCAGGATTGAATTACCAGCTACCTCCTAAATTCACTAGAAATTGTTGAGATGTTACGTGTCAGCCCTTCCTCTGCTCTATCATCATGTCTGAAATTTGGCATCATGGAGCAACTCCCCACAAGGAGAAGTGTCACACGGTGTGCTTTGTCCTATGACTCATCCAGGCCCTTCATCTGCCATCAGGCATGCTGATGCAGAACACTAGTATCATTCAGGAGACTCTAAATAGAGTCTATGTCTTTTCTTGCCTTCATTAACAAGGAATTCCTCCCTCATGCTATCAGACCATGAGGTATTCTGGCAAAGGTATTGAGGACCAGGTTGGGTGGACTATGAATTCAGTTCAGTGGCTGATCAGATTGCTGAAGTGCCATTTGCTGTTGGCGCAGAGAAGAATAAAGACAAAGCCAGCATTAGAGAAAGCTGTTTCCTGCACCATGCAGAGCACAAGGTGCCAGACCACAGGTGGCAAGGTCCCTGGGGTGTCCTGGAGTAATCGATGACTGGAGCCACAGCAAGCCATCAAACCGTGGCTTTACACAGAATGCTGTCACATGTCTTCTTTCATAATTTGTGCTAAGTGCCTCTCTAAATCTTGAATTAAGCAGTTGTTGCCATAGCGATGGCCATTTAATGCGAGAGAAGGCAGCAAACCTGTTGGGGATGCGAGGTTCTGGCTCTTCACATGAAAATATATATGCATGTATGTACACTGCTGTAGAGCTACATGAAAAGAGCCAAGCAAACTGCTTACGCCAGATCTGAGGGATGGACAGAAGACATGGAAAAAGGAGTGGCTTGCTGCATGCCAGAGGCGTTTGTTCCAGGATGTACCTTCACCTACAAATAACTGGGTCCAAAATACAAATGAGCCTGAGTGGTGACTGACTTATACTTGGTTTCATACCACTGCCAGTCTCTGCCTCCATCAGGATGAAGCATGTTTGTTACCGCCTTTGTGGGATATATCTTTGCAGAAGGAGGAAAATCTGGCTTTCATGTGTTTATTTTTATTTAAAAAAACCCTGGCTGCTAGCTCTTTAGCAGGAAATGCTTTTCAGCAATCTATTTCCAGTGTTTATACTAGTTTATTTGCCAGGGCATAGGCTGCCAAAAAGTCAATAAATAATGCAGGTTTTTTATTACCTCATTTCAGGTCCTCTTCTAAGATTTTTCTGCACCCATAGCACTAGCATTTCTGGTGGTCACAGCAAGAGAGAGTCAGAAATCCTGGATTTTACTCCTCGCTCTATGCCACCTCTCTGTGGGGTGAGAAAACTGTATGAGCTTAAATACTTGCCGCTAGGGCTTCTCACATACCTGAGCATATTTCCCTGGGAACTCTGGTAGAATTTAGTCTTCCTCTGACTAAATTTGGCTAATAAGTGGAGTTAGGTGTCGTCTTGATCAGCAAATGCAGGCAGTGCCTGAAGTTAAGGGCTTTGGGAATTCTCAGCCTGTGCATGAGTTTTAGGTCTCTGTAGCACTAACCGATGCAGAAGAGTAGACAGTTTGCACCACTGGCTGGGACCCAAATTCTGTCAAAGTCCCAAATTAGACTGATTGTGAATGGTCTTTTTAAAACCCATAAATTCACAGCAGGGCACGCAAATTTGAAAAATGCAGCCATAAACTTACCGGCGTACCTTGTCTGTCCATGAGCCCAGACAGGGTCATGGATCAGAATTAAACATTACTGATTCCTGTAAGAATACATGATTTAAGGTTTGAAAATAATTTGGGGCCCAAAAGAGAGGAATAAACACGAGTATTTTCTACGTATAGCTCTCTAGTGTTGCTTGTTCCTCAGCAAATAGAAAGCGCCAGCTCCTGTTCCCTGTTGGTGATACTACCTGCTGCTAGGGGCAAGCTGAGTGAATGGCAGGTCTGAGAGATTGAGGATATTGTTTCCATCAGTTCCCAGGGGTACTTTCTGACAGAGGCAAGGCAGTCTCACACCTTTCTTTGCTGACTGGAATAGAAAAACACAGAGGATTTCTAAGTCAGCAAGACCCATAGGTTTCAGTAGTTTACTGATTTACAACAGCTGCAAATCAAGCTCAGTAAAATTTTTAGAACAATCCAGTTCCTGTAGATAGCTGAAGGCAGCTTTTGTTTCCAGTAAACTTATGTGACACTTGCGATTAAAACTATAAAGTCAGTAAGCACAATTCACAATCAATTATGTTTTATTAATGTTTTTTTTAATACATGCCACAGCCCAGCAATCATGAAGCTGTTCAACAACGTTGTTCTAAAATCAGCTAATAGCAGGATGTAATTTGCAGCCGTCTCTGCTCACTTACAAAACACTTGCTCCGTTAATTGTGATTTCACACTCTGCTGAATGCTGTAGCCTGGAGGTAACATTCATGTGATGGAAGAGTTACCAGTCTGGGCTCTGGGTGGGGGGGAGTATCATTTTGTGAGAGGCTACTGATGTTAAATTTTTAATCTTTTTATGTTAAAAAAAACCAACCGGCAACTCAGCAGCAAAAAAAGCTAAAATCCATTCCTAAACAACCTTTCTACATAAATCTGATCAGCCTTTCCTCATTTTGTTCCCTTTCTACTGTTTTGTGTTGTTATCAGGAACACAACAAAACATATGACCGGTATGTGAGACCCTGTTCATGTAATCAGTCACCTACCTTGTTCTCTTATTATAGATGATAGGTGAACCAGTCTGCCTAAAGCAAGCGCCTGAGTTCTCATTAGAAAGATTTTTGTGCCTTTGGAGGTCTCCAGAGACACCTTTATCAAATAAGAATAGGCGGGAGAGTCTCTTTGGGGAGGTCAAAGGCGCCTAAAATATTGCCATATGCTAAGTACGCAAGTTAGGCAGATTGAAACGCCTCAGTAAATGGTCAGTGGTGATGAGACAGAGTTCAGCACTGAACAGCCATGGGCAAGGCAACAGCTCCTGCTCTGAAGCGCTTCCAGCACATGTCAGAGGGAGAAATATTGCCTCCTTTGACAAATGAGAGAAACTATCTTAACTTGGAAAATTCCAAGCTGAGTGTCTTGTACTGCTGTGGCAACCTGGGAGATACAGTGCAGACGAGACAGGGATGAGAGCACCAAGCTGGGAAGGCTTTTATTACACTTATGACTAAGTCATGGGGGACAACAATGAGCTGTGGAGGGGGCAACAAGAACCATGGAGAGGGCTTTGGCCACCACTGGCCCTCACCTGTATTATTCTACAGAAGTTTCCCCTATCCTGACCAATGATGTGGAGAGCACTAGGCCAGGTTTGAAAGCCACTACCTGGGCGTCCAGGCCAGGATTGTGTCCCATTAGAGCAGAATAGGTGGCAGCAGAAGTCATCCCACATGCAGATGAAGCGGAGAAAAGGTGCACACTTAACTGCTTTGCAATGCCTGTATGACTCTAAGGCTGGTTGTGCTGGCAGTCAGATTGAATCTCAACAGAAGCAATACAGAGCAAAACTCTCTGCCCTCCACATATGCAGAGGCTCAGCCGTATTTTGGCTGTTTTGCCTCAATGTGAGGGAAATGTCTTGGTAGAGGAGTGATGAGAGTGAAATCTGGCAGCTTGCACTGATGCCATTCTAAGCGAACCAGGAGTGCACAGGCAGAGTACCTCATCTGGAGCACAGGCAGAAACTCACAGGGAGATCTGAGCGCAAGAAAAACCCTGGCAGAGGGCTCAAACATGATTATGAGCACAAGACAGAAGTGAGCTCTGTGAGGACAGAAAAAAAATACATGTTTTAAGAATCAAGTAAGAGGGAAGGGCTAAATACCTGTCCAAAGACTAAATGCACAGGTACTCCTTGGGGGGCTATACTTAGGTTGGTGTTAACTTCACTTAGTTAAGCTTCAATTGCATTAAGCACAAGTGTTAAAGCTCCTCTTAGCTGAAAGTTTCATTCCAGGACATGACGCTGAAAATGTCACGGTTCACTTTGTGCAGGACTACTCTGCATTTGTGTGATTACCTCTCTCACCCAGCCTTCGACATTGCTGACCTTAGCATGGTGACAACGTTCCTGCACCACCTAACAGGAAAATTGCTGTGACATCCACAGGTCGCAGAAGCCAGCTGCCCATTTGTCCCCATAGTCTTTATATCCCCACTTTTCCTCTTCCATGTGTTTCTGGGACCACACAGGGAGACCGAGAGTAAAGGCGACTAACACGCAATCAATAAGCAGACAGCACTTGTCTGTTGCTGTCTCTGCTGCTGTGCTTTCAGCTGTCGCCAATGCCTGGAAGAAATAAGCAGATGGATAAAAAGCAGTAGGATTCAGCTTAATCCAAAAAAAGACAGATGGGAAGATGGTGGGACTTTCAAAGGTCTAACCCTGCATTACATCAAGATCATTACACCGCAAATTGTCCAGATGGTGCAAAGCCTCAGGCTCATGGCTGGACTTCTCTATACACTTGAATATACTTATTGTCAAAGTATGGAAGGAACTGTAATGAGTTAGCAGACTGCATGGCCTGACCCAGATCTCTAGCTCTGGTGGTCTGCTCATTGCAACTCTCTCCTGAGACCAAACTTACTACAGAAGGACTCAGTCAGTGCCAAAAACACTCGTTTGATGTAGCAAGTAGCAAAGACCCATATTGCCACACCACATTAATGTCCAGTAATCTCCAGGGGCTCCCTGTTCCTCACCAGGCTAAGTTAATGGGTCTTCTAATCTGTATAGGTCTTTAGAAACTTCAAGAGTATCACATCAGATACATTTGTTTTCCTATGTGATTAATATTTTAAATTCTCTTTTTCAAACAGGATGAATATATCATAGATCTCTGAGGAAAGGGCTGGGCATCTGTTGTGTGTTGACATTGTAGAAAAAATAAAACATCACTTGTTGATGTTAACACAATACAAAGAGTAATGCAGTGTTCTGATTTTTTTTCTTACTTACTAATGTAACAGAACATAAGTTTGTATTTTAAGAGGAATGGTCTCCTACATTGACATATTATCTCTTGCTTTATATGTCATTCTTTATATTGAAATTACCCCTACATTTTTAGGGCTTTTCAAAATCTTCTACAATATGTTAGGCATGGGATTAACTTGTATGGCTTTTACTCTCATGTTGATGGCAGTGGTAACTGTATCAATTAATATTTTTCACGTATGGATTTCCAAGTTGAAATGAAAGGCACAAAATCATCCAGCTATAAAGTCATTTTTGTCATTTTTCCCAAGGAAAGAAAAAAACAGTCTGAGATATAACAGCCAGCAACTGAAATTTAAAGCACTTTGATTCATTTTCAGCAAATTTATTTGTCAGCACCCGATTAACATTTCATGAAGGAAATTTCTCCATTTCCATGTAAGAAATTTACTTGTTCTCTACCTCACCACTTTCCAGCCAGCCAGAATCAGGACGTGAGCAATTTGTGTACCTGGCACATATCTGTCAATGTAAGGCTTGGGTTCCTTTACAAATATTTCTCTTCCAGAGGTGACGGCACCTCTAATTATAATTGATAAGGAGACTCAGGCTTGTCCATCACTTTTTTCCAATGAAGTGAGACATCTTATCTTTCAGTGCAGTTCTCATCAGGCATTAAGGTCAAGTTCTGGCAGAGCACATATAAATGTGCCAAATGTGTTGGATGAGCAATGCTGCTATGCAAGTTATCCATAACGTCTGAGAGAAAGAAATCATGGCATTTAACTTGCTGTGTCAGTCTTGAAAGATGTGCCAGAGTTTTGAGCCGTAATTGGAATTGTTTTAGAAATCTATTTCCCTAGGATAAGAATTGTAGGGCACAATAAGGGATCAGGAAAAGATATCTCTCTGATGGGATGTCCTTGGAGACAGATATATTGATGGACCTATTAACTTCAGTGTTGTAATTTACCATAAAAGCACAGGCATCAGGAACTTCCCCTGTGACCTTCCACTGAGCACAGGCTTTCTCCAAAAAAAGTTTACTAAGGGTGGTAGGTGATACTAAGTTGACATATGGCTCCAGGCACCACAATATTACATTATAGTCCTGCGTAATGCAGTAAAAATCAAGGACTGCCAAGAGGGAGCCACCCACAGTAAAGCTAAACATAATCTTCTCCAGCACCCACGTCAGCTCTTGTTGCATCCTTTCTCAGGAAGCTGAGTAAATGGATGAGCCCTGCAAAATACTGCAAAGGGGAACAAATGCGGAGGGAATTTAGGATATAGCACACAGTAAGGATGAGGGGAAAACCCTCCAGAGTTTTAGCCCGGTCATGTCGGTTGCCCCGTTTGCTAGTTAATGGTGTTGAAAAATAGCTAGGAGATCTGAGGTGCCTCAGCTGTCAGTAAAGTTTCTCATTCCATCCCTAGCTTTATAAGTGGAAAGTTGGAAAGTTTACAACTGTTGCATAGACCACCAATGCCAGCCATTGGTGTTGATACGGTAGAAGATATCAGCAAAATTGTCATTGATGTATTAACAATCATACTCCATTTACAAGTCATTTGTCTAAACAAAAGATTCAACTGCACTTGTTTTTGAGTTTGACACCTAGAGAAATAGACTAACAAGAGACTTAGCCTGATAAGAATTCACCCCTGAACTGATAGTACAGGGGGAACTACTCTGTGATCTGCAAACAGAATGCCTGCAGAAGACCAGAGAAGTCATGTGAGTATAGACCTGGGAGAAAGCCATGAAGGACAGATTTAGTTTCAGAACAATATCAATGGGATACTGAATGTGGAAAACCCAGACATTCTCTTTCTAGTTGCTGTCAAAGAAACAAGAATGTGCACATCTTTAGTAAACAAGCAAACTTGCACCAAGAAATACTGGATTTGTGCAATCAAATTTTTACAAGTGCAGAAATAGTCCACCAAAACTCATGATTATTCAGACCAAGAGGCAAGGATATTTTCAACAAGAGCAGCACAGCTGCCATTTAATGCAAGTGAGTGAGTTGCTCTTGGTGAGGGAAGTGCTGACAGTGCGCCCCAGGAGCAGATGTACCTGTGCCCTGTGGGCGTTTGCCGGTGGAAAGAGAAGAGGCTTCAGAGTGCTGAGCGAAGGTGTTTCACAAGCTAAGTCCTGCTGGCTAAAGTTCACATAGGGAAGTGCTGACAGAAGCCTTCTGATCCACGCATGGAAACCTTTCTCCTTCTGCCTGTTTCTGTTTATTTTTCATTTTGATATTCGGATTGCTTCTACATCTAGGCTCTACGTCTAAGGTCTACATCTATTTCTACCAGGGATCCAAAGCCTATAGGGCTGGAATGTACATATTTTTAATATTAACAGAACACCTTGAACAATATAACCCCGCATGTGGCTGGAGTTAAAACTCTAATTACAAATGAAAAATGAAAGAGTTGCAGCTCGACCTACAGATATTTATTTTTGAAATGTTCCAGAAACATGCTTTTAGTAGAAGAGGGTACTGCAAAGCCAAATTGACAAGGTTAGTGTAATGAAATCACGTTGGGTAGGAAATGGCAAACTTTGACTCTCAGGTGCTACCTTCACTATGGTTAAGGAGAGGAATATGGGTTGTATTAGCCAGGAATAGGTACAAAATATTTACATATATAGTAGTGAGTTATGCAAGCTTCAGAGAAAGCAAGTGGGAGGTGCATGCCAGAGAGAACAGGAGAGAAATTGAGTTGCTAGCCCATCTTTGCGAGCAGCTTTAAAATAACCTCCCTTCTTCACATTAAGCTGTCTGTTTGGTGTCACCATAGAGTCGCTGTTCACCGGACTCCCAAATCTGCCTTGCAACTTCCTTCAGGAGTCCCACCACTGACAAGCCGTTGCTCCTGGAAGCATCCCTCCCTCACAGACCGGAGGAGAAATATTCCCTGACAAACCAGCCTTCACATTAATGCCTCCACTCACAACCTGTGCATAGCACACTTGTTCCTCGGCAGGACACAGATGCTGCTACATGGGCAGCAGTGCACAGGTTACCAAGCCTGCAGAAGGAGAGAAGCACATTTTCTACCCGAAGCTGTGTTCTTGGTAATTGTATCCCATTCAAAAACAAAAGATTTGAACACATAAAATAGGATGATCTTGTTTTCCTGGAAAGCAGGACTCTGCATGCGTGGTGTCTCCCTACAGTTCCAAATCCTCTGTGAAAAGCTCAGAGTTTCACAGGAATTACCAAGTGGGGAGGCTGGGATGGTTAGTGTGGGCGAGTGTCCCCCTCCCGTAGGCACCTCTTACCAAGCAGTGTCTCCCCAGATGGAGCGGGACCATGGGGCTGAGTCATCACCAACCCAGATGGGGTTCCCACCATCTCCTGTCTTCTTACCCCTGGAGACTTTCAGCTCTGTGCCCTCAACACAAAGCAGCAAGGAAGAAGCAGAGAAATGGTCTGCCTACTCCCAGTTCTCACCTTCTCCAATCACTCCTTGATTTCTGCTGGGACTGATACTCTGCTATGCCATGACTGACTTTGGTTTCCCTCAGCAGGGCCGCTGTAAAAAGCTTAAGTGATAAAATATAGAAATCCTTTGCATTCTTTGCAGGGAAAATCAGTTCTCTCTATAGCGTTATTCTTTTTACATATATGCTTTTTATTTGCAATGCCGACATAATTTTCGGTACCTTTCCAGCCTTTATTGCTGACATGTACTTAATGTCAGCAATGACATGTATCTATGTATCAGAGACACAGATTTCTGAGGCAGAGATGTGACGCAAGGTGGAGGGTGATTGCAGAAACCAGCATCTGTGAAGGAGTCAGGGGGAAGAGAACAACCTCCTTGCTCTTCAGAATAAATCTACTGTAGCTCTAGGCATGTCCTGGGTAGGTTTTAGAAAACCTTATAGAGGACTTCATTATAAGCCTTTTCTTCTGCAAAACTAGTTGTTCTTGGTAGTGTTGAAGGGCTGTTGAAAACAGCCTGGTTTTAATATAACTTTGAAACAGGACTTGGGAGTTTTTTTAAACTCACATAAAAGCCAGAAGGAGCAATGAGAAACAAGGGAGGTTTATCATTAAGGTATCAGAGGAGCACTGGAAAAGATCAAAGTTTGATTCTTGGCTGTGCTGATGACCTTAGGTAAATCGTTCGGGATCAGACTTCGAAGAGATGCCAGCTTGCTGAGGAAGTTTTCCAGAGTCTGTACCTCAGTGGGAACCAGGAGGTACAGGGCACGGTTGAAAGCATGTTCTTCAGTTCCTAAAGGAAAGCAGAGACCTTTACAAAGTTTGATAGTCACTGTGAGTGCCGAGCAAATCAAAATCTGAACTTAGACTCTTCTGAGCATCTCATTTCATCTTTCTACACCTCTTTTTCCCCAAGCGTAAAACAGGGAAAATAAATATTTTACCAGTCTTTTAAGGATAGATGTATTAATATTTGCTGATCTACAGGGGCGACAGAAGCTACAGAAGTAAATAGGATGGACATTGCATTAAAAAAAATCCCAAGTCCTGTTTTAATCCACAAGGTAGATTAGTGATGAGAACAATGGAGGTTGGTCCCACTGAATTATTAACCACACAACCATTTATGTGACAAATGTCACCTTTTTGTCTGATAATTATTTGCAAAGGGATAGTACCATCATTTCGTGTGCCCTGTATATGCTTGAATAATAATTGTTAAATTGTAGTACTAAGTCTGACACAGAAAGTACTGCTGAATACAATTGCTCCATTATTCCTCCTAACATTACCAGAAAATACATTTTCTGAATCTGTTTAATAAACCACATGTGATCGGCAAACTAGCTAGATCACTAAGAGATAATAAAGCTTGTTTTCCACTGACATATCACTTATTTTTGAATGGAAAATTCTGTTGAGACAACCTGCAGCTCAGACTACACACATGTTACTAGGATTGCAGAGAAAGACCTTTAACAGTGCATCTGACACATTACTGGTTTATGAAAGAACAATGTCGGACTAAATATGAATAAAAGGTATTCTTTCACACAATTTGGTACAGCAACATTGAACTTGTACCAGGATAAACACGTGCCTTGCAATAAGCATTCTCATCCATAATTCAGTGTTAAATCTTAATTGTTGCTTATTCCAATTTCTTTGTGTTCAGCGCTTTTAAATTATAAATAAACCTGCAATTCTAATAATAATACATACTCTGTAAAAAAAGGTAAGTACATAAATAAATTAATAAAGTGATCTATTTAAATATTACCACACTCAATTTATCAGAGGATTTGGAGACCAAAGCAGTCACTGTCATATTTGAAGAGATATTGACAAGAAGCCTATGGACAAATCATGCATTTATGTTGCATAAATAGATTTTGTGTATGCATATTTACTATACAAAATTGTTACAACATGATCTTCACTCTAAGGCTTTATTTTTCTCCTTTTAAGATCATTGGCAAACTGTCTTAACCTTAGCGAGAATAAAATCGTATCCTAAGTACACATATCACTGCTCTGTTCTCCCCTTTATCTGAGCACTGAACTGTGATTAACATGAAAGAGAGCAAGTCCAGCCGTAAACATTTTCATGCCCTAAGCAAGCATCAAGTAGGAGACTCCTCGTCATTATGCCTCTTCTTTTTCTCTTTCATCTCTCTCTATTTATTTTTTAAACTTAATTTGCTTGCAAGATAATCTTTTGTGCCTTAAGGAGGGATGGATTTGTGATTAAGACATTTGATGGAGAGCCAGGTTCAATTTCCAAGCCTTCCACATAATAACTAGCCTTGATAGGTCACTTAGTAGTGCCATGCAGAATTGCAATGCTAATAGCTAAATGGACCATGGACCACCCTCTGTTGGTGACGCTAACCGGCATGAAACGGCTGAAACACTGTGACGGTATCAAAACTGTTTATTGGGAATGCTCTCTGGTCTCTGCTCGTCCATGAAACATGCCCAGACACTGTTTAGAAGAGCGCTAGTTGACCTGATTCAAAACCGTCCCAGGGAGCATGTTAATAGTTAAATGGTATGACATGGACTTGATTGCTTTTCTGTTACAGACACAGCCTTCAGTGGCCACCTGGTTAAACAGGGCTTCTCCTGTGTTTCAAACATTTCTCACAGCCCAAATATAGATATAGAGGTAAAGCCCCAAGAGGTTTCTCCCGTCCTCTCATTGCCTTCCGCAGGTAAGCAGGCTAATAAAGGCACACAGGGCAGGTGGACTTCAGCAAGAGACTTCGGATCTGAAGGCCAAATGCCAAGTTCAGCAAAAATCAACAGCAAAGAGATAACACTGTGACACTGCTATAGCTGAAGGAATAGTCAGTAGAGTGTAATCAAGAAAAAAAAAAGAAATAATTATTAAGGGAAGGCTGGAAGCTGCTGGAGACACAGTAAATGAGAATACATAAGACTTTAAGTCCGGAAGAGAGGGAGGATGGAACAAGAGAGGATGGTATAAGAAAAATGTCAGAAGCGGTCTCCGTCCTTGCAAAACGTAAAACATTGTTGAGCAGTGGTCAAAATAAGATACATTGCCCCATATGTCTGTGGTGTTTGTGCATAGCTGTCATAGTGGATGCTTAACCTTTATCAGTTATGAAGGAAATGGCATAAAGTGTTCTATGAGAACACAAGACAAATATATTTCTTATTTTCTATGCTATTCAGCGATCTCTTAACATCGCTCTTGGAAGTTTTTTACATAGAACTGTTTTGTAACAGCTCACATCTCCTTTTGCCTTTTCTAATTCCTTCCATCTCTTCTTTAGAGGTCCAGTGGAAAGACTTGTTGGCTTGTTCTTCACTGGCTTGTGGGACAGCACTTCAAATTTGGCAATGGATCAGAAGGACTGAAGAGCATTTTTACTCCTACCAATGTTTCTTAGAGCTACTAAAATAGCACCAATGAAGATGTTCACCAGACTCCAAGTCCTTGCGCTAGCTTTATTTTCCAAAGGAGTTTTCCTTTCCTTAAGTGACCACAGCTTTGTAAGGAAGGAAATTAAGATAGAAGGAGACCTGGTCTTAGGTGGTTTATTCCCAATCAACGAAAAAGGCACCGGGATAGAAGAATGTGGGAGAATCAATGAAGACCGAGGCATCCAGCGCTTGGAGGCCATGTTGTTTGCCATTGATGAAATCAATAGAGACAACTACTTGCTGCCAGGAATTAAGCTTGGAGTTCACATCTTGGACACATGTTCCAGGGATACGTATGCCTTAGAACAGTCTTTGGAGTTTGTCAGGGCATCTTTGACTAAAGTGGATGAAACAGAGTATATGTGCCCTGATGGCTCATATGCCATTCAAGAGAATTTACCATTACTCATTGCAGGAGTCATAGGCGGTTCCTATAGCAGCGTGTCCATACAGGTAAGTCACAGGAGTCTCATCAGGTGAGAATCATTTGTCTGCAGTTCCTGTGAGAGAACCATTGTTTACATAAGTTTTTCAATAAAGTAAGTCTTAGTTCAATCACTTTACCCTAGGGGTCAATCTAGCATATAATTTTTAATGAATTTATATTAGTTTGATTCAGTCTTTAAAACATTTGTTATAGTTTAAACCTCTGTCAGCTTTCCCTTTCCTCTAGCTATGGTGTATCCTGAGGGCATCTGAAGTTTCCAGAAGTCTTAGTATTTGTTTTGAACTTTGGATTTCGTAACACTTTTATAACTCTAACTTCAGATCTCTGCTTTCACATCAATAACAAATTATGTTACCTGTGTTTCTGAATATGTGTATGCTTGCCATGTTGCATGTACATAACATTTGTCATTTAAACAATAGAGATTTAAAATGAAAGAAGAAATCGTTGTCTCACTTCCAGGCTGAAATAAAGTAAAATTGGCATATTAGCCAGAAACTTTAATTACACCTAACCAAAACATTGCAAGTTTTTACCTTCTAATTAAGCACATAGAATCCAGTGAAAATTATTCTGCTGACTTCAGTGAATGAGGTCTCAAACATCCCGGGCAGGCAGCACAATTTCTGAACGGATCCTCAGTTTGCAGTCTTTCCATTTTTTTCCATATATACGTCATACTAAGACAGTTTTTGCCAGGAGATGTTGCCAGGCAGAGTGCAATGTAAGCATTATCAAAAGTCCAGCATGGGAGACAGATGCCCTCAGTATATCTTGCTCCCTCCTACTGGCACATTGTGACTGCAGCTTTCGGTTTTACAATACTGGTCCCAAATAGGATCTCAGTAGGGTGTGAGAGAATATTTAGTGGCTTGCAAAGGTGTAAATTTGCATGGGTTAAATGCTCTATATATCTTTCCAACTATGGTTTTATTGCGTGCATGGTTTCAATTGCAAGGGGCTAAACATGATATTGATTCCTTTTGACCTCGGCTCTATATTTTTTTATAAATTAATGATAAAAATTTAAGCTCTTGCCATTTTTTTCCATCAAATGAAAATGAAGAACATACATGCCCTCTTTTTTAATAGAAATTCTGTATTTCTCCTCTCCAGAGTAGGAATCCCATGGTAGTGCAGCCTTGGATGCTCTCAAGTTCCCCACCACTGTCAATGTGCATTACTTACACGCAAAAATGCCACCTAGCTTCACCAAAGCTGCCAAAACTACATGTATCTCGTTATTTTGAGTTAAACTAAATAAGTTAGTCCACATCACTCATAATGCCAAATGAGTGATGTCTTAAGCCCAGATTCAGGTAGTCTATATCCCTGCATCTAGTATTTCCTAATAGTCAGCTGTAGGTTTCCAAAGGCACGGAGCCTTGACATTGCTGGACGTGACTGAAACAGGCAGCTGGACTATTATGAGCAATATGATTTTTCCAGGCTGAGTGCGGACCTTAATTGCTGCATCAGTGTCAAAGGAGAAAAATGTTCTTCTGTACTGCAGACCATCCCAGCAGTGACAGAAAGCTCAGACACCTTCACTTATCTGTTTCATAAACAGGCCAAGAGTTCCTCCAGTGCTCGTTTCAGTCACACTTACGTTGGGGAACAGATTCCTGTTCTTGTCAAGACATTAAGTCCCATCAGCTTGTTAGCAAGGCCAGTTTCCGTCAGACATGCATGAGTACAGAAGAAGCATTTCAACAAATTACATTTTATTCCCTTTCTTGTTCCAGTGTATGGCTTACCTGTGTATTCATTGTAGGGAACACATGGGCACATGGTTACCCATACCACAGCATAATAGTTTCTGCAGAGCAGAACCTCAGTCACCTCTCATACCAGGAGTGGTTTTGTCCCACTATGTATCAACTAGTGTGACAGGGATGTATCCTTTACCAGGAAGGGTCTGAACACTTTGAACACAAAGAACAAGTTCCCGGGCTGGAAAAGAGACATCTGAAGAGCAGAAAAGATAGTTACAAAACCTTGGGCAACATAAACTGTTAAGGAAATCATAGTAATTGTCTCTTCCAATCAGACAAATTGTACATGGAGTGAAATCAGCAAATGGCAGGTTGTTGTGGATGCTAAAAATGAAATAAGTTCAAGAAGTGATTAGAAAAAATCAGGAAATTCTGTATAGATACCACCTCTACCTCAGTAATTCCCAGAGCTGCAAGTATCTTAAGGCTGGTGAAATATTTTGAAACATCATATGCTTGCTCTATGCCACTGATGGAGAGGTGGCAGCAGTTTTGCTATACCTTTGATCTAGCCGCTTATGGTCAGTCTGTTTCTCAGTCCACCCTAAATTCAAGTGCGTTCAAAGGATGTGAAGTAGCTAAAAGGCACATCCATGAAAGTAGTTACAGCTGAGGAAATGGTACAGATATTTTCTTCCCTCCCAGAAACCCTGAGGCAGGCATGCCACGCTCTTAAAATGGCCTGGGGCCTCTTGCACAACATCTGTCAATCTGTCCCTTTGAAGCCAGTCTCTGGCGATCATTGATATAAGACTAAATCCATATCTAAGGCAGCAGATTGGCCGCAGTACACATTGAATATACATAGTATATACAGATGCTTCATACTCCAAAAGCTTGAGTTTGGAGCAGCTGTCAGACGGAAATCAGAAGTCCTGATAGGAGGCTTTCTCATTCAGTACTTGTGAAAAATGGCAATATAGCTGTATGCGTATCTGGATGTCAGCCAATTTTCAAAACTTGAGGGATGATGAAACAGTAGTTATATCTAATACTACTCTATACAACTTCCCTATAGTTGCCAACAGTTGTTCAAATATAAGAAATTTCTTACACAGTTCTTCAGAAAAATAAAGATACAGGTTCACAAATCATTCAATGTGTCATCAAGCATTTTTCAGCTAGAAAAGTGTTCCCTTGATTACTTTACCTTGACATAGATTTAATTGGCCTTCCTTCAGTCTGTCTTTTCCAGATTTCCTCTAGATTTCACACTATCTAGAAAATATGTAATTAAGCCATTCACTCCTTCTGCTCATCTTGTTAAGATAGCCAGTCATGACTTCTGTTTCAAAAGAAAATCCCTGTCAAGAATAATAGGTATTGCAGAATCAAGCCTGATGATGTAAGGAAGGACTTCAAAGTATTAAAGCCACACATTTTGGTGCCACACTGGAAGAAGAGACTACCAAATTTCAGAGGCAGTCACCTATACCGAGTAACTCCAGTAGCAACTGGAATCGTGCTACCACTGAACATCAAACCACTTTGGCAAGTGCATGTGCTAAACTGTTCCCTGTGCTTTCAAACAGCACTCGGGGTGCTGGGTGCTTCCAGATTTAGCCCTGTCAAGCACTTCTCCTTTACCTAAGATCTGTAAACATCATAAAGTCCACAGCATGGTTTCTTAGCCTTAAAATAAACCATGCTGAGCTCTTCAGGCAAGAAATTATTTCTGCCTTTTTTTTTTCCTCCTGTGAATATGCTGTTGTATTTCAATACCTTTTCTTCTCCTCCTTTCACCCTTCCTTTCCAGATTTTTGTCTGGACAGCTGTCTGCCAAATCACTTCATGATGCTCCTGCTGTCAAATTTCTGCTTCTTTCATTATCCTTCCACCAAGGAAAAAAGAATTTGCTGGTAAATCAGCAATGAGCACCTTCCCCACTGAGTCAGTACGCACGATAGGCACTTTTTGCAGACACTAAAAACAACAAAAGAATGCAGAATGCTTAATTATTTTCTGGTCAGACTAGGCTATTATCGTTAACGATGATCTGGATAATTAGTTTTTAGATGTTGTGTTTAAATTAGCAGTGAGCCCAATCTGCACAGCATTTGATCCCTCAAAACGCAAGCCAAGATTCTCCGTCAATGGAAGAGCTCACGTGAAAAAAGCTGTTTTGGTGAAATAAAATTCTGACCTGAGCTGAATTTAGGATCAGAAGATGAATCCTCCAAAAGTATGGAGGACTTTATTTTGGATTCATGGCTTTTCATTTCAGCCAGATTATCCATGGTCTCCTAGTTTACGACAGAAATTTCAAACATATTTTCCTTGGAGATGTTCAATGACATTGTAAAAAGGATAAGAAAAAAGCATTGTTCATTTGCACAGAGGAGCACCTGCATAGCTAACCCAAACGTTGTGTTTAAAGTACTCAGGTCAGCTCTGTCAGGAACATGCATGCATAAGCAGCAATACAGCTATTTAAGTGCTGGATTTGTTCTTCACTGTTTCTGAAAACTGGACCCATCTTCTGAAAATGAAGATTGGGGTTCATTCCCTGCAGTCAACTCTCTTTTAGAAACGTTAAGACATTCCCTTAGGGGGGCTGGGCTTTGCATTTCTGTGTCAGCTATATTCATGTTAATCTAGAGCTTCAGCCAGGTGTAAATTTCTTTATGCTACCAGCCCTCCAGATCACGGTCATGAAGATTATTCCCAAATTATAGCCTCATCCAGAAAAAATGGCAGAATAGAAACCAGTACCCAGCTGTCATCTCATGATTTCCTTGCTGTGTCTCAAGTAAACTGTAGCAAAACCACTGAGGAAGGTTTAAAGGTACATTACTGCTATTACAAAAGCTAAGGCCTCTCTCCTAAATGAGACACCATCGGGCAAGAAATTCAGAATACATACTCATTTACAGGCAATCTTTTCCTGGCTGTCATTTCTCCTCATCCACACAAGCCTGCCAAGAGCTCATGGAGCCTGAAAGATAATCACCTCCATTTCCGTCCTCCAAGGATAAACTGTCTTCCAACCAATGAGTCTTTACAATGCCTTGTGATTTCCATAATGACTGAAAACAGTGCAAAATCCTCAGAAGAAGGGAAAAAACATGCAAAAAACCCCCACAATAACATATGGGTCTTTGTCCCCCCGTGTCTCAACCCAGGGATACAGGCAGCAGACAGGTGCAGGGGGCTGCAGGGGTTCATCAGGGACCACAGACCACATAAGCCATTTGTGCTGTGCTTGTAGAGGAGCTTTGCATCCAATTGCACAACAGCCACCAGCAATTTTTTGCTTGCAAAACTAAACCAGATCCTTATTAAAAGATCTATTCTGTGAGATGGGCCACCTACCACTAGTATTTAAGCTACACATGCACTTGCTGACTTCCTGGTGCCTCCTTTTAATTCTTTCTTTCATCTCTGTTCATTCTCTCCCTCCACTACCTCTCAGCCAGATTCTTGCTGTTTGTTCCTCTTTTGGTTTCTATTCCACATTCAGAAACTGAATAGCCACTAGGCTGAGATATTCAAAGTGCCCAAACAGCACTGGACATTTTCCTACAGGTTTCAAAGAAATGTGCATACCTCCCTCTGGCTGGCTTCTTTGAAAATCCCAAGGTAATGGATTCCTTTTTGCAGCTTTTTTTTGTTTGGGATTTTTTTTCCCCAATGTGAGTATTTTCTCCTTTTGCCAAAGGGAGATAGTATGATTTTACAGGGATGGGTAAATAACCTGTGAGATCGTAGGTAAGAAAGAAGGAGCCCCGCTGTGTTACAAGTGGGAAAGGATGTAACCGCAAAAGAAAGTGGCCCAGAACAGGAACTATTTAGGGACATCTTGACATCACCCACACTCATTCTGTCCCTTCTGACTAGGACTTATGCATCAGTTAACGAGTCTCAAATGACCATATTTAACAAAGACGGTTCTTTTAACTCCAGAAGCCATTTCATGCTTTTGGAACCATCAGCCTCAGTTTTAGTCCAGTTTCTCATCAGGCATAAATTTGTCATGAGTCACTCGTGGTCAGGTTTACCAAGTCTCAGAGAAGAGTCGCGGTCCTCTTGTAAAGTCAAGTCTTCTGCACAGATCTATTCTCTGTGCTGTCTTAGTGCTGAGCCTGCTTCACTTCAACAGTTAATGCTGTATGGAGACAGAGCACATATGCAACATCTCACTGTGCTATTCCCTGCAGGAAAAAAGGAAAAAAGGTTTCCAAACAATTCTTCTCTCAGAGTACAACATTTCTCTGCATGTCCTTCTTGGTTTATTTCTGGTTACACAGGACATGCATATAAAAAGAAATTCCTGGCTCTTCTGCAGAAATCCTAGATGTTATACTGACAGTATTCTCTGTTTCTGATGTTCATTTTGCAGATGCAATTATTTCACTGTTCAAACACTGCTTCTCTGGGTGTGACAGCTATTGAGATCGCTGCAAATATTTAGGTATATTTTTCCAGCTTCATCGCCAAAATTTTCAGAAGAGTAAGGTTAAAAATAATGTTGTCTTCTCCGCTCCTCCTGCTAAAAAAAAACCAAACCAGACATTTTTTTTTGTTTGGTAATGAATTGTTTTTTCCTGAACTACCTTTTGGAAGGAATTTTGTTAAGGAACATCACTCACTAACTAGTAAACATCTCTCTTAATACCAAAGAGAGAGAAAGCTGATGAAAACCATTTCTTCAGTCCTGCAATGTCAGAAGATTACACGGGAGCACCAGCCAGGCTGGGATTCCTAAATAACTTCACTGCTTCTGACTTAGTTCTTTGCAACTGACCTTTAATGATTAAAAGGACTGGGCTGTCAGCACTGCCGATGCATTCCTGGGGACAGAGCTTGAAGTCCAGTTGAATCCAAATGGGTATTTTCTGTTGTAGGTGTTGACAGAGCCCCTGTGTAGACACTGTCTTCCATAGTGCTTATTATAATATCCCAGACATACCACCCACACTTTTAAAATGGGCTATGGAGAGAGGACTTTCCAGACTGATGGAGGTATTTCACATCTGGAACCAGTACTTAGGCTCCTAATTTCCCTTTGAAAACAAAACAGAGTTTGGAATGAAGCATTTTCTTTGATCTGAACTGAGCAACTGCATTTGCATCACTGAAATCTCCCCCTCCCAAATACTCCCAAACTATAAGAGTATGTCAGAAGTGCCCAAGCTGGTGACACTGGGTCATACTCTCTCCAAGGTGAAAATCATGCCTTTGAGCCTACTGAATCCCAAGAGAACAGGGAAGGTTATGGTGGAGCCCATCTCTTCAGTATTGTTCATATTTATTGCTGATGATGCAATCTGACAGCACTGTAGGCTCGCAGCATGCTGGGCTGTATCTACAGAAACATAGCCAGTAAACAGTTGGAAATTATTATTTCTATTTATTCTATTTATTCCTATTTATCCTGTTTTTATTGGATGACATCTGGAATACTAAGTCCAGCTTTAGGTCCCCCAATAAAAGAAAGACTTAATAAATACAGAGATGATTATGGGGAGGAGAATCTGGAGAACATAGCCTACAAGAAGAGATGGAGGGAACTGGGTGTGTTTAGCCTGGAGAAGAGAAAGTTTGGTGGCAACCTGATATCAGCTTTTCAGTAGGTACAAGTTAGTTCTGAAGAAGACAAAGCAAGTGCCTTTATGAGAGGCATGGCAAGAGGATGGAACAAAATAGTTAGAAACTGAAAGAACGGAGGTTCTAACTTGACCTAAAATGTACAAGCCAGCAGCTGGGAGCGTGGGGATGGTGCACAGGCCAGTGCAGGCAGTCGACTAGAGGCAAGTACTTCATTTATTCTTTACATTAGATTTATGTCCACCACTTATCACACAATCACACTCCAGCCCATTCAGAAATAATGTTCCTTTCCTGCCTTTCTAGAATGACACTTTCTGCAAAAATTTGGTTAAAATACTTTTAGATTTAAGAAAAAAGAAAAAGTCAAATAAGCAATTTAAAAAAAATAATTAGCTGGAGCACATGCTTTAGCTGCAAATTGACCTGCAGCTGCCCAAACAATAACAAAAAGCCCACACTGTAGATTAGATTGCCATCATTTAGGAACTAGGTAGAACATACACTGGTACATTTCTTCAAAATGAAAGCTCAGTGCCCGTGCCATAGCAATGACCTAGACATTAGGAAGTATTTGGGACATGGCTTCGCCACAGTCTTGCTGTGGGAAACTGGACAAGCAACTTACCCTCAGGAACAGAAAGACTTTTTCCAGGGACCAAAAGCAGTGACTCAACCTCTGTTAGGACAGATTGCAGTTCAGAGAGACAGAATTTCTCAACAGACACAAACCTCCTTTACCTCAATCCCATTCTGCTCAGCAGCCTAATTTACTGTCTGTTCAAAATATCTGCAGGAGTTCTTGACTGTCTCAAAGGAGCTCTGTGAAATTAGATTCATTAGGCTGTGTTAAGTGCCATGAGATTCTCGTGTGGTAAAATTTTATAAGTGCAGCACTCTCATCTAACAAGGGGTCTCCTCTGTCCAACAAATGTGTGATACGCACTCGTGCATTGTGTTGAAGAAATCCTATCTATTCTAACAATTTTTTATTTTTTTTTCCCCAGAGTGTTTCTTGTACTTCCCAGCCCTGTACACATTCAAACAACCCACATAACAGTCTCTGGACTGTTAAGAAGGGAAATTCTAACCAAAACCATCAGAATAAATCCTACTGTCAGCAGAGAAAGTCCTTTGAAGGATAGGCAAACTGCTTGATGGGATTCAATAAATCCATATATGAGTTTCTGAGACATGGAGATGTTACCTACCTGACTCTATCTATCTATCTATCTATCCATCTATCTATCTATCCATCTATCTATCATCAGGACTCTTGAATGGCCAGAAATATACTCAGAAAGCAGACTCACATGTTTGATAGCTGTACCTAATTCACTGCTGCTTGCAGAAAGGTATTAGAAAGCCTTTTTCAGTGTACTACACTAGATTGGCAATTTCCCACAAGTATTTGTACTGTCCCTGATGCACAGAGTAGAAGTGACAGATGTGGCTCCAGCACCGTAAGAGGGACATCAGTCTCCTCTGGCACTGCCCTGGCGACTCCATTTGCAGGATTTGCTGGTGCAATCTGTCCCGACAGAGGGACATGGCTTACAATGGACTTTCTGCCATACTCACATTGGTCATCTCCTTAAGAATTACTCGAATAACAGTAACTCGAATAACACAGGACAGTTGCTACACTAATAGACGCAGCAGTGTGAGGGTGGATAAAGGTTTCCCGTCATGTTGGAAGCTGACTATATCAACATGCTTTGTTCACAGCAAACTGTACAAAGGGGTTGTTTTAGGTTGCAGATACAGAACATCCAGCCTTATTTGCAAAGGTGCTAAGCATCTGCAAAACCCACTGGTTTTGACAGCAAAAAAAGCAGGCTGCTACTTCTACTTAAGTGCCAACATATGGATTTCAGGCTCTAATTGCACACACCATGGCTTGATTAAATTGCTGCCTAGAGTTTCGCCAAAATAGATTATTTCACATAGCAAAAGCTGGATACACACTGCGATTTTGAAGCTGAAGCATACATCCCAAGGCAGCACGGAGCTATGGTGTAGGTATGCCTCAGGTAGTTCTATCTCAGCACACCTAAGTCCGGTCCACGTTGCACTGCCACACCGAGCAGAATGGACATAGCCTTAGAAATCAGCTCCTCTCCGGGACCTGTTACCTGTGCCTGTTTCTTGTTGCTCATTTCATTAGAATCTGATTTTCAGAATCATATGTTGAGATCAGCACGAGAATGGCTGGAAAAAGGGACTGTTCCGAAACCGGCTGCATCAGCTGATAGCCTGAGATCTGAATGGTTTTGAAAAGTTAGTTTCAAAAATCAAGATGTTACAATATTCCAGAAAATTCCCAACTTCAGAATTTCCGAAAGTGTCCTGATCTGAATTAATAACAGATTCAGCTTCACTGAACTCCGTGATCAGTCGCAGTTTTCAGGGATGGTTGGGTCACTGTACTTTGAGATTAATTGGACTGTCATATTTTTTTAATTTTTAGTCTATGAAAATCTTGCCAAGTGGACATCTTTGCGGTGAAGAGCATTAAGGCAAACAGCATTGCTGTAGGAAAGCTTTATTCTCCCCATAGCACAGGAAGCAGAATTGCAAGCAGTTTGCAGCAGCCCTGGAACTATGGTGACCTCCAATGAGAGTGTGGTTCTGTTTCCCTGCATATGGATACTTTTGCTGCTTAGACTAAAAGAAATAAAAACCGATAAAAAAGCTGCTGTATTTGTTAGTAATATCTTTCTGTGAGCTGAAGGCTTGACTACTCACTGAATAGTACTGCTTTAGCTAGAAAATGGACTTCTTTTTCAGCCGGTTTGGGGGGGGAAATGCAGAATGATATGTGTGCATATCCTTATTATGGTTTAGCTCAAATAAATTAGTTCCTACTAGAATAGACTGAGACAAGAATAGCAATTTCAGCCCACATGATTCTGCAAGAAATTTTCCTGAATAGCTACACCGAGGACTTTCTTATTACCAAATCAAAGCGCTCTTTTTGAGTGAGGACATGTGAACCAAACCTTGTGGATATGTGGGCAAGTAATCAAAAGTTACAAAGCCACAGAGGCTTAGCAAAGCTCAGAGCATCCATTGCACCTTGGTGACAAAACAAGCCTCCTCGCCAACCCTGTTGCTTTAAAGCTGCTCATTTAAATCACCAGAATGGAAATTAAATCCCACATTTCCAGTGTAAGGCAGCTTAATCCATGTTACCACCAAGCAAGGCAGTTAAGGACAGATAAGCTGTTTCCTGAGAGACAGTAACTTGTTCAGCCACAGCAGTTTTTGGCCACATGCCCATACCCATAAGCAAAACTGCAGGGTGTTTGCCAAAGCTCCCTGTCAGGATGCGCCTTCCAAGCAGAGTAGAGGGGGCTTTATTTTGGTTTAAATTAAAACAAAACACTGTGAGTGGTTTATTTTATGAAAACATCCTTCAGCTCCCCAGATACAGGTATCTAAAGACCTGAGATGCCAGGGTATCCATCTCCTCTTCCCTGGTGCTGCAGGACAGGAGGACAAGGTCTCAAGTTCCCTGCTTCAGGTAGCTCAGTGGGCTGTGGAAGACACTGTGCATGTATGGTGAGGAAGCAGAGTCCGGCCCAGAGAAGAGATTACACCAGTTTCCTGTGGGAGACGAACCACAGCAAGACACTGATCCAGTGTCTGCGTTAAAGAAAAGACAGAATCTAAATCTATAAATTCCCAAGAGATATGGGTTAACAAAAAGCAGTAAAATTCTGTTGTTTGTTGGGGGTTTTTTATGAGACTGTTTTGCTACTGACGTCTGAGCCTCTAAAATTTGCCTTGTTCCACAGCATTTCTTTCAAAACAGTCCTTTGCCTCTCAATTCTCACAGACATAGTCTGTGGTCAGAGAAACATTTGGGGAAAATGTGAAAAATTAATTGATTGGGCAGTTTTTAATAAGTTTCCCTTAGGAATCTCAAGCACATTATTGCTTTTCTGGTAGTTTTGTCAGGCTGTACTCCAAGATCAGCTTTAAATTTAATTTACTGGACACAACTTCCATGCAGCAAGAGCAGAACTTCAAATTCTTCCTTTTGTCATTTAAGAAGCAGTCACAGGAAAAAAATGCCATAACCTTTCTTTATTTCTTTCCAGACATTATCAGGAGCTACACTTCTATGAAAGTAAGAGAGCAGATTTGGGAATATTTAAGCAAGGGACATAGCAACATATTAAAAAAAAAAAATAAAAGCCAGGACTTTGGGCAACATAAATCACACAAGAAGGGTGATTAGAGATTATGAAAAGTTCTTAGTATTTGTGAAAAGATGTAGGTCAACACGACATTGGGCAGAACTTGAGAAGTACTAACATGCATCAAATACACGATCTCAGGAGGACTGCAGTTAGAATAGCTCAGAAAAAAGTGTTTAAAAGAGGAAAAAGTAGGAGAGCTTGGGACTCAGAGCTTGAGTAAGTGGGGTCAGAAAGTTCTGTGAAAGACCTGTACATGTATATCTGTGATATTTGGGTAAAAGAGAAATTTATGTCTTGTTAGTGCATTTGGTTATCAAATACAATGAATCCTGGAAAAGATGAATCACTCTATGAACAGCAAAAGCATGCAAATCTCCAGACCCTGGTAAGGAGCAGAGGCTGAGACTGAAGCATATTGTCCTTTTGTGTCAAATTCTCTGTTGGTTTAAACTGACTCAGTTTGACAAAAATAAAAGGTCCATTACAGTCCCAGTAGGACCCTGGGAACTAACTGGGCCACAGAACAGCTATTCTGCATACGCACAGTGCACTGCTTTCACCAGAGATTGTTATCAAGATCCACTATCAACACTTTGTGGTTGCCAGAACACCTCTCATTAAAAAACACTGCTTATGCCTTTCCCTAGGTATTTCTGTTCAGTTTTATAGATACCACCCTTTAAAAATCTGTGTTGTTCCCCCTTCTTTCTAGGTGGCAAATTTACTCAGACTCTTCCAGATCCCCCAGATAAGCTATGCCTCCACGAGTGCCAAGTTGAGCGACAAATCCCGCTACGACTATTTTGCACGGACAGTGCCCCCTGACTTCTATCAAGCAAAAGCCATGGCTGAAATCTTACGGTACTTCAACTGGACTTATGTGTCAACAGTTGCTTCAGAAGGAGACTACGGGGAGACAGGGATCGAAGCCTTCGAGCAGGAAGCTCGCCTCCGCAACATTTGCATCGCCACCTCTGAGAAAGTGGGCCGGTCCAATATCAGGAAGTCCTATGATGGCGTGATCAGAGAGCTGCTCCAGAAACCCAACGCCAGAGTGGTGGTACTCTTCATGCGAGGTGATGACTCTCGGGAGCTCATTGCAGCTGCCAATCGCTTCAATGTTTCCTTCACCTGGATTGCCAGCGATGGATGGGGAGCACAAGAGAGTATTGTCAAGGGCAATGAGCACATAGCCTCTGGGGCAATAACCTTGGAACTTGCTTCTCACCCAGTTAAAGAGTTTGATAAGTATTTCCAAAGCCTCAGCCCTTACAATAACAGACGCAACCCCTGGTTCAAGGACTTCTGGGAGCAAAAATTCCAGTGTAATCTCCAGAACCGAAAACCACATAAAAAGGCTTGTGACAAGCACTTCACCATCAACAGTTCCAACTACGAGCAAGAATCCAAGATCATGTTTGTTGTGAATGCCGTGTATGCGATGGCCCATGCCTTGCACAAAATGCAGCGGACTCTGTGTCCAAACACCACCAAACTCTGTGACGCCATGAAGCATCTGGATGGCAGGAAGCTGTACAAAGATTATCTTCTGAAAGTAAACTTTACAGGTAATAACTTGTCTTTTGGTACATGCAGAATGTCACTGTAATTAATGAAGTGTTCATTGGTCACAGTAAGAGCCAGATGAATTTCCAGTAGCACTTATTATTAAAGTTCCAATCAGTGTGGTACCCAGGCAAGGCCATTCCTGTCACAGGAAGGAAGAAAAGAGGAGGGACAGAGAGCATGGTGAGAACCCTACAAAAACCCAAGCTTGATGGTCCTCCTGTTTCCAGAAGAAGGAAGAGGTGGAGGTGGCAGCAGCTGGTCTTGGAAATGTTGCCTACTTCCACACACCGACTTCTATTTCATTCACAGCCAGTTTGGCTTCAGCTGGGCATGTCTGGAGGCCAATGGTCATTTAATTGCCTGCTACTTTAGGCAATCACCTACTATGTCTATGCCAAGACCTGGCCTTGTCTTCCTTGGTTTTTTATGAATTTACGTAATACCTGGACCCTGGTCAGTGTCTAATGCCCTTGCAATAGTAAAACACTAATTCCTGCTGTCTAATGCCCTTGCAATAGTAAAACACTAATTCCTGCCGTAGAACCAAATCAGTACAAAATATTTAAATATGTGGGATAGTGCATTGTCTATGTTAAAGATCTTTAGGTGTGATGAGAAAGTATAAAAAGCTAGATTAAACATGTGCAAGAGGTTTGTGAAGAGAGAGTGGATTATCTGGCAATGATATAAGCAAACTTCATGGGGACTGGTTGCACAGCACATGACATCACTGGTTTTGCCCTAACATATGTTTGAGCTTAGGTTTGTGATTAATATTACATCATAGCAAGGCTAAATAGATCTACAGGGGAAATAAACAAAGTGTAGAGCATCATGTCTTTTTGTTGTTGCATGTCTAAATTTCTTCTGAAGCATCTAGGTTGAGCTTCCCTTTCTATGTATTATTAAGCTGATTGATAGTCTCAGCTGACCGAGTTGATGGTAAGGAAACATCATGCTGTGCTTTGTATGAGAACTAGCTCCAACAGGAACTGAAGGATAAATACGTGTATGATACAACACGCTCAGTCCCAAGAGACTCAATAATGCTACATTAATAACACTGGAAACTATGTGAAACTGTCAGATTGGAGCTTGAACTTTTCTCTCCTTCAGAGGTCTTCTCAGCATTTGATTCAGACCATCTCTAGATACTACTGATGACATCGCTAGAGATTCTCTCACTCCCAGTGACATATCACTGGTGTAGCCAAGTACCCCTCTTTCTTGGGTACATGCAGACATACCTCCCAGTGCATGCTGCAAAGCTCCTTAGGAACCCTGCTCTCCTAGCATCCTGCTAGCTGACTTGTTTAGAGCACATCAGGGCTTCCTGCAGCCCACATGCCTGGATATCTTTACCATGGAATTCAAGGAGGGATAGATGGGACCGGTCATGTCCTACATCTTAAGTCATGCCCCATGAGGTGATTCAGGAGGACTCAGGAGCTTGGGCATGCTCTGGTAACATAGATTTGGTCTTAAAGAAAAAGTAATGCTCTCAGCGAGAGCAGCTGGAAGTTGAGATGCTTCAAAACCTTTATCTGCATGTTGCATGCAATGCAGTTGAAGTAACATGCCTGGCCTGAGCAACATGATGCTTGTGCACATCATGCCATTTGATTTCCTCCTAAAGACTGCTGCATCAGTAAGGATAGTCATATACCTTGACATATACAGATGCATAGGCAATGTATATATATCATATGTCATGCTGTAATTGCGTTTGGTTTATTTACTAATTTAATGTGTTACAGACAACAGTATAAGACAGAATGAATCAATCTTTTAGACTTTAAACCTATGAAAAATAAGGACCATCATTTCTCCTCCCCCTCCACACAGTACTTAATGCACAGAAACTGTTTTCTCATTTGCCTATACTTATTCTTAGAGATACTTGAACGTCTTGAAATTGTTAAAATTAACAGGTTTTAGGAGCACAGCACTTCCCAGAAGCTGGGTCCTGGCGGACTGATCACAAGGGATGGCAGTGGTGTGTAATGTGCTTCTGCCCCTACCAGGGACAGAAGGACACTTCAGGACACTAATAGCGTACTCAAACGATTAGGCAGTTCAGCAATTTAAACTTCAATTATTTTGAAACTTTTTCTGACACTCCAGGTATTTTTATGGGTTTAAATGCATACACTCTTAATAGAGTCCATCTTTAGTCTATCATTAGAAAATCTTGGTTCCAGTACATGATTTCTAATAATTTTTCTATTGTGCAGAAATTTAAGCACCCAAGCATTTTCCACTCAGCATTTAGACATAAAGTCAGAGTAACCACAATTTTCTTTGACGAAAACTCCAGGAAAATTTTCATTTAGATAAATCCAGAAAAATTCATTTTCATTTTGATTGAAATATCTTTTATACAAAAAAAATTCAAAAACTCATTTTGCAGTTTTGAAAACAGAGGATCTTTTTGGAATAAAGTTGTTTTAAAATCAACATGGGAATCTAAAATTCTGAAGAGATTTAGTTTCAGTTAATTTTAATTTTCAATGTAAAATATTAAAATCCTGGTGAGTTCTTACCCTATGGCTTTGTTCCATATGTATTTTTCATAGCTTACAGCATGATTTGCTCATCTTCTGTTTCTTTGTTATCAGTTCTTCCATTATAATGTGAATCCATGTTTTAATGTCAGTGATTTTGAAAGCAGATGAGTGATTTTTATGTAGCAAGAGAATCAGCAAATCTCCCATGCCTTGTTCCTTTCAGAAAGGTGTGAAACTTTAATACATACAAGTCTTGTCAGTGACTTCCATTGGACCAAGAAATCGTTCTTGCTCTTTTCTGGTTGAAGAAAACTTCGGTCTGCTGTTAAATACAATTTCAGGACCCTGCAGCATGGAGCATTTGATCAGTGATGTTCTCATATGTCCAGCTCCAAATCTGAGAACATATCCCCAGTGCAAAGAGAGGATGGCATGGAAACTACCAGCCCAGCAGGTACACTGCAACCAAGTCAGATTTGGAATTTTCTTACTTCTTTAGCCGAGGTAGTGATCCACACCCACCAAAAGGAATCAGGCAAGAAACAGAACAGTGATAACCATGTTCTCACACACACAAACAGCTATTTAAGCAATGCTTCTTCTGCTGAAAGACAGAGGTACAGATAGATGAGCCCTGCATGCATAAACTTGCAGCTTGCCATGAAAAAAAACCCCAACAAGAGGCCCTGATATTCTCCCAGCTTCCAGGAACAGGTTATGGTGCATTTCAAACACATCAGTCTTGGTAAATGATAGGCTGCATTTATATGACTCGTGTGGGACTGTGCAATTTTAGACATTTACCCTATGCACTTGAATTAGTTTTGGTTAGTCTCTGATTACAGCTAATGGAGGGGATCAGCATGTACAGACTGCGGTTCAGCCCACGTGAGGTAGCCCACATGAGATATAATTTGCCTGTATATGTCTTGCTATTGACTACATATAGAGAACAGAGCAATTGAGATTTTCACTTGTCATTTAGTTGAAAGCCTGAAGTGAGACTCAGGCACAGCAATAATGGGAACTGTAGGGAAATACTCAGGAAAAAGCTGGAGTAGAGGGCTGGTCAGGATTTGTGCACTCTCATGCTGCCGCTGCTACTGACATGCCATGTGATAGGTATTTCATTAATATCTCTAGAGTCCTACTTATTTCTCCCTTTTCATTAAATTGATGTAACTCCATAAAACGGCAGTGTGGCACAAAGGTTGAGTAAGATTTCTTTCCTGATTCTATGTGAGATACACAAAGCACATAATTTTCTTGCAAGTCAGTAAGATGTATGTAACAAATGTCATGATATCCTAAATGTTTTCAGTAAGGGAGAAAAGAGATGCCTATGCCTGATTCCCACCTCCAGCAGCAGGATCTGAGAATGCAAAGCCCAACCCCTAGACAAAAACACTCACTCCATCTCAGCGTTTATTTGTCCTTTCAAAGAGATATAGGCTGGTTCATCTTCTTGATCTTCCCATGCTCTGTGTTCCCTCCTGAGGGTACAAGTGTAGCACTTGATGTTCTGAATCTTGATTCTCTTCTGCTGATAAAGAGATGCTGGTTCAAGAGTTTGTATTACCAGAATAACAAAGAAGTGCTGAACAAAAGCAAAGAACTCCATGAGAGAGTGCACAATGTAAACAACTTCTTTCCAGCACCCAGCCATTGCTTGGTGAAGAGCAGCATGTGGAGGAGACCCACAGGAGGGCTACGAATCCAGGTACGAACCTCAACCAGAGGCAGAGCTCCACATATCCAGAAGCCTCCCTTCCTCTGGGGATGGAGGGGGGCAGTGTGAAAGGGGTGTGCATCACTTGGGATAAAGTGGCAGGGTCCTGCACAACTGTGTGGCACAAGTTGCTAACTGGAGTAGCTGCTCCTCCAGGGCATGGGGCTCCAGGTTGGCCAGGGGTGAGGAAGGGCAGCAAAGACATACAAGGACCAGCACTAGCCCTGTCTGGCCCATGGTTGCTGAGCTGGTTATGTAGGATTTCAGCCTTGTCACCCAAGTACATGGGACTGGGCTCCAGTTTTTCCCACTGCATGGTTAGCAAGGCTGATAATTTTGCAGGACTAAGTCTGTCGTGAATCTGGCATGGGAGTGAGTGGTTAGAGGGAAGTTGGATCTCCACGGTAAACGGTAGGAGGAATTTGGCTAAAGCAGTAACCCTAGAAAATACATCATTAAAAAATTTAGGCAACACACGTGTTTATGGCAATCAGTGTCCCTATGTTCCTTCACAGCTATGAGTTGCTGTCATGTCCCTCCCTGTATTATGTTCAGAAATCCGTCTCTTCTATAGCAAAGCCTGTATTATCAAACCTACCTTATACTGGGCAAAATCCTCTCCTGCAGCTAACCAGAATGACAACTTAAAATGAGAAAAGGGTTGTAAGTCAGGCCTGATTTTCCCCCTTTCATCTGCTGAACTTAATGGCAAAACTGGACCTAAGTTTCGGTGTGGGTTATTTTTTTTCTTTCCTTCCTCCTCCTTCTGCCCCAGTCAACAACTCAAATAATATGAAGCTAAAACACAAACTCACCTTCTCATTTACTCTGGGTCACTGGCGACTTCTGTGGTGGGAACATAATTTCACAGACCTTTTTTATGGTAACTGTTCCACTCAAGTAAGAAAGAGCTTAAAATTCATGGTCTGCAACAGGGAGGTATTACCTCACTTCCGAGCACAGCTGCATTTCATGGGCCCTGCTCTGGGATTTAGCTGTAAATATTTCCTGACAAAAGTCCACTCTGAAGCTCAGTGTCCTGCCAGACTTGCATGGAGTACAGACCAATAAATGATGCATCTGCAGATTACAAATGCAGAAATTTGTAAGGCCAGGTATAAATTTGCAGCAGGATGTACCCATCGGTAGACTCGCAGGCTACAGCTAGAACTTATACCCCAGGCTCTGCAGCAGATGGCCCTGCTACTCTGACATCCCACCCAATGAGCTTCTGCTCATCAGGTCAGATCCCCTTCGCCTCCAGCACTCAGTCAGCTGTGAGGTCCTCCTGGCCTTCCTTGTGATGCTTATTTGTAAAATAAACCAGAACGCCACTCTCAGCTGAAGGTAAGACTTTCATGGGCAGAAGGCATCTAATACTTTGTTAAACATAGAAGTTGTAAAAGTATAATTCTTGATGGATTTGTGGCAAATAAAACAGAGGAAAATACAGAGCGGATTCTCCAAGATGTTTGTTAAAAATATACTTGAAAAAGATGTCTAGGATTTATGGGAAAAATTACTGCCTTTTTCCTGGGACCACAAATGCGTCATAGCATCAAAAACCTTGAAAGCAGCTAAGGGACAGTCTCTGAAAGCACACTTGAGACTCGCTATTTCAGAGCAGAGGAACAGTTGAACCTGCACTGTATTTTCCCGTATTTCTCTCTATGTTAGAGCTTCAATGGTATATACACACAGAGGTATGTATACACACACAGAGCTGTGGCAAGATTTTGACAGCCTGGTTCTCCTGGTGCTAGCTCCCGCTGCCTCTTTGCAGACCTAGCTGCTGACGGGGGATCTGCAGTTCCTTTCCTTTGCAGTTCCTGGGCAGGAATCTCTGCTTAGCCCTTCCTGAAGCTTTTAATATGTGTGTATCTTCGTATATATCTGTGCTTTGTTTATATACATGCATAATTTCATATGCACATATTTAATTGTGTATAATATAGATTCATAATATATGGAATCATAAAGTTAAAGACTAAATCCAGTTGGAAGGGCCATCAGGAGGTCTCTAGTCCAATCTCCCGCCGAAAGCAGGGTCAGCTGCAAGATCAGATCAAGTTCCTCACGGCTTTATAGATGTAAACTGGCTGAAATTAAAATACTGTAGAACCTTTTCATCCTCTAGTATAAATGTGAGGTATAACAACGGCAGTCTGATCTGCAGCTTGGATGTGTTGTGCATCACACACTGCACCATGTAACCTGGATACTTGGACTGGCAGCAGGACACAGACATTGCCATCTGTAGGGCACAACTTCCAAATAGAATTTTCGTTAAAACCTATTTTGTCATGATGGTAGGTCAGTGACCTACCTGTTAATGGCGTCTGTTACCTAACCGGAGACCATCGTTAAATGCTACCTTTTCATACTTTCATTTGATACTAATTAACACTAATTGGCCTGAAAGAGCTGGAGCAGAAGTTGAATTGTGATCTTACCTCTTGAGATAAACTCCAGCAGCAGAGGCCAAGATGTGCTGGACCGTTGCTTCCCATCTAACTCGGGCACAAGGTATTTCTGCCTGCTGCCACCACTGTCACCACTGCCTGTGGCCATCACTCTTCTGCCTGACCTGGGCACAGTACTCCCATAGACAAAAAGATGGGAAATGCAGCATTCGCAAGACACAGAGCAGTAACAACTTTCTTTCATAGTTCTCAGGAAGACTCTGGAAGTATGTTGCCTTTGGCCTTTACCCATCTGGGTGCCATTCCTGCAAAGTCTGCAGAAACCACAGGCCAGCAACCGCCCCAAACTTGTTATATCAGCATATTTAGGTGAAGGTGCTTTGACATCCCTAAAATAGCAAATAGCTCTCCAACTCAGTTTCCTCTGCCTGCATACTTATACAATCTGTCACTTCAGCTGAACTATAACAAAGCTATAGAGTCTGTGCCTTGTATGTAACTTATAGTCGGCTGCTTTGGTCATATAAATTATGTGGCTTATAAGCATCTTATAAATCTCTAGATTGCACAGCACTCATGCGAGTGTGTAAATGGGGATGAGATTGGACACCCTGTGTTTATGGAGAAACACATGACTGAAAATCTGAAGAATGGTTTTCTTTCCGATCACATATTTGAGAGACAGAAGACTCAGTAACCTAATTTGTCTAAATCACAGACTTCTGTGTTTGCCTGCTGCTTGTTTTATAATAGTTATTATTCAATCCTTTGTTTTGCTGGCAAGTGTCATGTGAATCCCAAACACCGAGGGTCTGCACAGTCAAAGTGTTTGGAGGAAAAAGAAGACTTGTACAGCCTTTTCATCCCTGACCGTGCACGCTCACTTTTCCAGCCCCACTGGCCTCTACAACACAGGGGCAACTCGGGACATACCGTGGGATTATATTCCTATTCTTCATGCAGATTTACCTGTGAAAGACATCCACACATAACTGAAAATTTGTCAGGTCTGCTTCTTTTTCCTTGTGACCTGGAAGGATACGATAAGATATACAAGAAAAGGGTTTAGTTCAGGATTCCTGTCCCATATATTTTAGCACCTAATTTGGCTCTGAGAAGCCAATGGGAGGACTAGATTCTGCTGTATTACTTCCTATGGAAGAGTACTCTAGCACTTCCAGAAGTAATCATCTCAGTTGTCTTGCTTGCATGCTGAGGTGTTATTTTAGGGGCTGGAAAAGGCAGAGGCTGTGCACAGAACGTGACCACTGCAGTGTTAATGACGATGAGGACAAGGACATGAGAAGGAGATTGCATAAGGATGCACTGAGACAGTGTGACACGTTGGGAAAATAAATTACTCTCTTGAGTAATCCAAGTGTGTCCTGGACTTCCAGTGAGTCCCCAAGAAAATGGTGTTTTCAAATGTGATGAAGGAAACTACAGAAAGTCACAAACAAATCCAGATGTCTAATCTCAAAGATAACTAAATGCTACATTATTTTATACCCAACCTCTATTTTTGTTGGCAGCTAATAATTATACTAGAAAGGCAGAACCGAAAGCATAATCTGTAGAAAAGTATCTTTTCTCCTAAAATAACCTTAAGATCACCAGATTCCTGGAAGACACCTTTGCTTCACCCAGTGGAGCACAATGCAAAGATATTGCCAGACTAACACTAACTAAACGGGATCTGCTACCAAATCAATATAGCTGCATTAACGTGACATTAACCTTCAGCCCATCCCAGTGCTGCAATTTAGACACGGATCTTGGTCTGAATCTTACATGACTTTCACGTAGTATATTTCCAGGCGAACCTGCCACAAACCTGCCACAAGCTGACTGCTGTACTTGTACTTGTTAAACTGCAGCACAGATGAGCGTGTAAATCTATTCCAGCTTTCTCCGAAGCCTGAGCTATTCCCTTCAAGCTTGTCTCTGCCCGCTTCTGACTCCCAGTGCAGAAAGAACCATGGCCTGTGATAGTCATGTTTCTCTGTCTCAAAGGGAGAAAGGAACTCAACCCAGCCTCAGAACATCTCTTGTGTAAATTTTTGCACTAACATACATATATTCCAGATATTCACAACCTTTGTGTAAATGGTCTCATGAATCAGAAGATGTGCTTAGGGCAAAAGTTTCAGAGCAATGACTGAAAGGATTTGCAGATCTTATCACAAATTTATCTTTCTTACTCACTCAAGTGTTGGTGAGGGTTTTTATTAAAACAAAGAATTACTCGGGCCAGTAGATCACTTCTACCTTCTAAAAGATAATTTAAAAAGCACTCAGCTCTGCACTTTCGTGAGGCAGAAACTCCTTTTCCATACGAGCACTCTTCAGAAAACGACCTACACAATTGCCATCAACTGGAAACTGGATGGACCTGGCAGAAAAATGTGTTAAAGAGTGACTTTCTCTCATTTCCTCATCTGTTAGAGCCATGTTTCTAAACACCTCTAAAAGCATCTTAGAGAATGTATGCTTTGGTATCACTGCAATATTTATGGCTATTTTGTTAGCGGATACAGAATATCATGTAAAGAGATATTTCACTGCTGTTATCTGGGTGAGTCATATCCTTTTGTTTCCTTCTTCCTGCCATGAAAGTGTATTTTGTCTCAGGATATAACCAGTGAACACAAAGAATACTAAAATTCTTCAACGCAGAGGGAAGCACACACATATTCATGCACAGGGGTATCAAAGAGAAACTTCTAAGAAAAATGACCACAAAATCCTAGCCGTAGCATGGCTCAGGCACAGGAGTGATCCTTTGATTTGCTTTCTCACCTCTTGCTCCAGCCATGGAGCAGTAAGTCAACATCAACTCACCTCTTCACCATTGGGATGCAAAGAGGTTCAGCACTAAGCTAGAAATGACAACATCTCCAAATACATGTCCTTAAATTTGAGGCATGTAAACCATAAAATAATGACTGAGATCATTTATTTGGCTTGTAGGGTCTCCACACCAAAACTCACAGTCACTTTAGTGCGTAGGAAGAACAACACAGAGCCAAAAGTGGTGGTGATGTCAATGGTGGTTGCAAACGCTCAGTAAATAGAAAGCAGAGGCTAGTGTACCTCACGCTCCGAAGGCCCCTGCCCCCTCAGTCTTGCATCGACTTTTCATCTCCTACAGTTTTGCTTTTCTTGTTACAAACCCATCTTTCTACTTGCCAATATGTGAATCATCTCATCTCTTCTAGACTAATGGCACATATATGTATATCTAGCACTTTTCCTACGGAGGAATTTCAAGAGTACTTCTGAAGGCTGAGACATGTTCACTTTTTAAATGTTTAAGTGCAGTTTCTCCTCAATTCGATATGGGTTTCATGCAGTATATTTTTCTATTTGCTGCTATACACAGTTTGCAGACAATTTGACGGACATCAGAATAAGCTAATGCAGCAATTCCTTTGTACGTATGAAATATTTACCACTTCTGCAGCTGAAACATGAGGCTCAGCTAAGAAAACATCGTAGTTTTATCCAAGGAAGGAATTGCACCGCACTCAGTGATAACAGGGGAACTATTAGCTGAGAAACTGAGATAAGCACAGACTTGAACAGAGTCCTCACGCAGAGTGTATGTGCCACAGAAATCCCATGTAACCCTGCAGCTGAGAGCATACGGACTTTCAGGGTGGTCTGTGATTCCTAATGGTTGCATCTGACATCACTTTGACTCCATGACTTGGTATCAACCACACTGTCGTATGGGAGGTTTGGATCAGAAAACACACAGACAGGCATACACACACACAGAGGCATGCACACACACACTCACAAAAGCACTCACTTAGCGTTGTTTAAAATTTGAATTTATTTAACCCAATGCTACAGTACAATACATTACTTGATGTATGATCATTGACTCAACAGAGGACAGTCCCAGAGTGATCCTTCTCTGATTTCCCTTTATTCCTTCTCTTGCAGAGACCATTACTGTCCATGTAGCTTCTTATTATATCTTTTATCTTTTCACCATACGCAAGATGTTTTGCATGTGCTGTATATATGCTTTTCTTTGTATTGATTATGGCCTAAAAACAATCCTCCCTTGTTGCCAAGGCTGAATTTCTGTAGTGATCAGTAGCTGACTGTTTGTATGTAGCTGTGGAGCCTCAAGCAGCTTTCTGTGCTTCTGCTACAGAACTCTCCCACTCTCTTCCCTTGGAAACACCCCCTCTGTGGCTACTTATCTTTTACAGTAGGTCTTAAACTGGCTACAAAACACTAGAAAATTCTTGATCATATGCCGAAGTGTATGGGGTGGATGTCCTGGATGCTTCTAGTATAAGCAACAATGACATAGTTGCCTGTAATAGCAGGTCGTGCTCTTGTGGTCCCTTCGCTTGCCATAAACAAATATACACCATGTGCCCCTATAAATAAATTTTAACTATATTTTCTCCAAAAGTAGAATTTTTCCATATCTATGGCGCTGATGGATGGAGCAGCCTATCACTGCTCTGGGATCTTGATGTCAGCTTGGTAGCGGAGACTGGTCCGATGTGCAAGTGTCTCCACTAGACAGTGGAAAAGAAGACACTGTATGAAGGTGCTATCGGGAACTGACAAAAATGTACTGAAAATGTTTGTTAAACTTCCTCTATTACGTTTGCACATCTATTTGAATAAATAGCTAATGGCTAGATAATGGTTCAGTAACTGAAAGAATAAAAAAACCCCATCTTTAAAGGCTCTTTAGAGAAAAAACATCTCAAGTCAGATTAAGGTTTGAGGTTGTGCTGCTAATGTCATTTCTAGATCTCTGAAACAGTTTATCAGTCTAAGCCTATCAATGTGTCTCTGCTTCCACCATTAAACAGGCAAATAAATCAACATTTTCTTTTTTACATTTTCCCCTGAGGTCCAGTGATTGCTGTCGCTGCTGCTGAACTGATTCAGTGGAGCAAAACGTTAGCAAAAATTATTCTATGCGCTCAGCTTTATCTTTACTTCCTGAGAGCAGAATTTACAAGTGTGAATAGGACACGCAGCTTGCATGTTGTAGAATAATGCATGCCAATAAACATTGATGATGTTGGGAGAGGTGAGGTGTTACCTTTGTAGCTGGTGCGTGATATGCATGAATAACCTTAAAAGCCATGAGTTCTTGTCCTTTATCTAGCTATCTTTGCACTAAAATTCATTGCTGCGAGTAGCCCACTTTCACCTCTCAATCGGCTGACTCGATATTAAGTCGTTCATAAGATACACTCTACTGAATACCGACTTAACCTGTCGTTTTAGTATATGGGCATTACTAGCCATCACATTATTATATGGAAATGAGTTAAAGGAAAATCCAAACTCAAACCTTTACGAGGGAAGATGAGTCACATTTAACATGTGTGGTAGGCCTTACTGAAAGCATTAGTTTGGTGATTTCTCCATCAGTGGCCGAAATTCAAGCCAGCCAGCTTCCATATCGTCTTTGGCACAACTCACCTTGTACCCCAATAACTGGAGGACTATGAGGAGAAAGCTACCCACCTTCCTAATGGCAACCCAGTTTAGCCAGACCCTGCCTTTGGAGGTGTCTATTTCTCCCCAGTGACTACAGGAGCTCTGTAAGAAAACTACACTCCGAATATAGACACTCTAATTAAGTTTATGTTAAAAAAATGTAGGCCACTTTTTTCATCCACATATTATATTCCCGGAGAAAACTGATCCACTCTAGAATCTCATACCACAAGATGTATGAAACATTTACATTTCCAGCTGAACTCCAGGTCTTCTTTGTCTTCCACCAACACTATGTCCAATGTGCCAAATACTATAACTGAGCTGCATAATAGGTCTGAGTACAAAGGTTCCTCTGTGTGTTTCACCATAGCATTGTTTCCTTATTCCAAGTCTGAAGCATCCTACAACTCCTTTATTTCCACAAAACGTTCAATAAATTTGAGCTTCAGTTATTTCAAAAATATACTCTCCTTAGAATTCACTACTTAAGGTTGTATTTTCGTACTGGAAATACAATTTTATTTGGCAAATTGCCTCATTATTAGCAATTTGTACAATGATTGCTGAGAGTTTTCAGTTGCTTTTTAACAAAAATAATAGCATAGAGTCATAAGATTTGTAGGAAGAGGCAATAGCTTTATTAGACTGCCCACATACCTGGAAAAAACAGATAAGCTTTTGGCATAACATCTTTTTGCTGTATCTTGTCTTGCATCTTGATCAGACCTTGTGTTTCTAAACTATATACTTTTAAAGAAGCGAATAAAAACTCTCAGCAATCACTCTGCAAATGGATAGTAATGAGGCTGTTAGCAAAGTGAAATTGTGTTTCCAGGAGGAAATAAAACCCTGATATACTGAACTCCAAGCAGAGCTGTACCTTCAAAATAACTGAAGGTCAAATTTATTGAGCAATTTTTCTGATGACCTAATGAAGTGACCTTGTGCCTGAAAACTTGTGCACTTCTTCCATCTATAGACTAGTCTAATAAAAAATGCTGCCTTTCTTATGGACTTGAAATTTCTTGAATCTTAAACCATGACAGCTACACTATTACTACTACAAAATAATACAATTGCATTATAAGTAATTAAATCTATGTCAGCCCACCAGATTTGGGAGTGCCTTCATATCAAGTCAATTAGGAAATAACAGCCAGAGGGTCTATTTCAAGGTTCACTTGGTTCTGATCTCTAAGGGCAAGCTAACTAAATTATGCAGAGCACCGTCTGGAAACACCTCTCTAATCCTCAAGTCCCCACAGAGGAGAGAATGTTTAAAAACAACTTCCTTTAATATTTTAATAACTGTATTTATTTGTATTTCCTTCAGACTGATAAAGAAGGACAAAAATGTTATTAATCATGTATTCAACACTTCCGTAGCCATCAGCTACTATATGCAGTCTGGAGGTGCAATTAGCACGTCATGGAATGGTACCTCAAAAAAGAGACAGGTTCATGCATTTCTGAAATAATAGAGTGCCTAACTTAGTCCAAAATTGAATTTTAGAAAAATTAAAACACAACTTCAACCTTCTTCAGCTGCACCCCAAATGTATTGAGAAGAGAGGGATAAGGCACGGCACCAGTTCCCAGTGCTGAAGTTGAGAATGTCCCTCACCCAGAAGTCCAAATCAGACTCAGGGCACTCATAACCCTGGGACTGGCAGAAAGTTCCAACCAAAATCTTGACTCTGCAAGCAGTGTTAATGTTCAGCAACTGGCAAATAACTCACCAGCCAACTCAAATTTTCCTCAGACCAGAACATTTCACGAGGTACCAAAGGCCAGCTCAGAACTTATAGCTCCAGCTCCCAAGCTTTTGTGTTGTCACCTTAACAATGGCCATAATTCTTCATAATGAGATTGGGTTCCCCTTGCTTCTGTTTACAAAATAACTAGTTGGCCTGAGGGAGGAGTTAGGCAGTTTAAAATCATGGTTTAATTTCCTTTGTAATTGCAAGTTGATTGCTAGCATAAATTACCTTGTGTGTGTTTTGTCTCTTGTGCCAGTCTTTTCCTAAAGTGGATAATCTTAAATTAAAAGCATGGTATCAATTGAAATGCATTGCTATGTTGGAATCTCACAAATTGTTCATATCTGTTATCGACCTAGGAGACTTATTAAAAAAAGAAAAACACTTTGGATGCTTTTACATGAGTGTTTGATTTATTTTAAAGGTGGGTTAATGCAACCTTAACCAAAAGACTTCAAGAAATTTTCTTAAGTTCAGGGGATATGTGTTGTAATTTTAAGAAGAAATATAATGACTGCAAAACATTTTCATGCTTTCTGCCTTCCATGTCTCAAAATCCAAATCCTTTAAGAAATCAGAAAATCCTTTTTTAATTCCTTAGATTTCCTTAAAAAAATAAGAGCGATTTTATAATTTCCTCAATGAAGGGTTGTACCTTAGCATTTAGTTCATTCTCCCCAAGTCCTAAAGACCACACATATGCCAAGGACCACACAAACAAGGGGACAACACACACCGGAAAATGTAAAACATTATGCTCAAGGCAAGCATTTCACAGGAAGTGTAGCTAGGGAGATCTGCGTTCAGCCAGGCTGAGGAGAATGACAAATGGAATGAATTCTTCTGATCTTTTGAATCCTTGTTGGCTTATTTTGCCTGTGTCCACATGACTTTTCACCTGGACTGTTGTCTCCAATAGCCTCCACACGAGTTGCAGCAGCCTGTGCAGGCAGCTTGCAAGAGACACCCCTTCGCAGGTGTCTTGCAGAGAGCTTGTACAAGTTGCTTTCACTTGACACTCTAGCTGTGAGCCTTTCTGTTCTGGCTACCTCAGTGATACTCATCTCACCTCACTTCAGATACCTATATTGTAGATGTGTCTTAGCTAGTCACTCTGGTCATGGTCAGCAGAACAAAAAAAACCAGGTATAGTTCAGCTGAGCTATCCTAGACACCTATGTTAAGGTGAACCCTAGAAATACCCATTCTCTTTTGCAGGACAGGAGCTTGGGATAACTAACTCATATGCAGATACCTGTGTGATAGACTTTTGCAACTAGGTATGGGGAAACGTTTCTGTCTCTGACTGCTGAAAACCTGTGGGAATCTACGACGTGTTAAAATTTCCCATAACAAGTAAGTGTCTAACTCGAGAGAGAAGTCACACAGCTGAATGGAAATTCTGTAGACATAGGTAGGAAAACTCCATTTGTAGAAGACTAGTCAGGGGTGGCCGTAATCAGATGAGACCTTGTGCCTCTCTCACAAAATGGCCTTATGTCCCTTAAGATTCTACACATTTGCATGTACCAGACCTCTCCATCATATCTTGCCTGAGCTGTTTTCAGGTAAAGCTGAGCCTAGGGATGCAGCATTCACAGGTTTGTGCATGTTTCTTGAATGAGAAGCAGCAATACTGCATATGAACCAAAAACATCCAGAAATGACTGTGCAGAGGTTAAAAGTCACTATGTGTCTCAGTGAAAACTGATATTTTAAGCCATTAATCATTTATCAATCATGCAGAGGTACAGTTTAGTGATGCTTCACTCTGTACATTCCCTATACTAACTTTTAAATTGCCAAATTTCTGTGTCTTTCCTGAGAACCAGGTGTGAAACTGTTATGCTGAGATAGAAACAAGAGTGGGTGCATCAGGTCTCCATTACTCAGTCTGAATGTTCAGCCAAGCAGAAATAAGTCACTTTGACCTCAGCAGACCGTATCTAGCTAAAAATAAAAGAAAATGAAAAGATATATGCATTCTCAGGGTCCTTTGTGATACTTTTCAAGATAAGGCATCACACACGCAGATGAGCCTGTTGGACAAACACACCATATCCTGTTGTTATATTATTATCAAGGCTCTTCCTTGGAGTGCTTTAATAAGGTATCGCCCAGGATATGTAACAGGAAGGAGTAGGGGGTGTTTAAAAAAAAGGGGTTTTTTCCATTACATAAACAAATACCTTGTTTTTCAGTCTTAAATTGGAAGATCAAAGTCTTTGCAGCACCATCTAGTGAGACTAAAGAGGTTTTGCTCCACTTTTCAGAAACTCCATCCTGTTCCCTCTTTACATTTGCATTTCTTTTTAATCACGATCTCCTTATAGTCTATTGGCTGAAAGTCTTTGGGGCCAACACACTGTTGAAGAAGGTGTCTTTGGTGCACACAATAGTTCTTTTTACATTACTTTCTGAACTGCATGAAATCCCACAGCTTTGCAAACTACTGAGCTGAAAAACTGCAGAGCTTTCATCAAGCCTTGTTATTAATAAATCGCCTCCTAGCAATCAAGCTGTACCTCTGATCTGTACCTTGTTTTGAAAATACACTCTGCAAGCAAAGAACAGATGTGTGTTTTATTGGAGATGAAGGATGTTCTCAGATGTAGGCATACCTGTCATCGTTCCTACCAGGAAGCATTACAGATGGTATTTTCTATAAGACAAGATCTCTACTCTGTGCCAGCCACATGCAAGAGTCTGTATGCAAAATATCCTTCCTGGCCCAAAGATGTTGCTGGCAAACAAAACTCAACAGATTCCAAGCCAGTTAAGATGACACGCATTTTTTCCTAAGCTGCCTTGTCTCTTAAAAATTTCCTTATGCCTAATTAGGATTAAAATTGCTTTGTTTTCTTCATCTACTCATCGCTGGTTAAAAAACTCTGGAGTACTTTCACCCAGCTGAGCCAACGTGTGGAATCGGAAGCATTTCAAAAAAGATTTCCCATACCACCTCTTAAAATATTGGTTTTGGCCAATAAGAAAACAAATACACCCTTCAGAACTTTTTTCTTTAATTCTTTCATGTGTTAAAGAGCTGCACATCACTGACACCAAAAACAATACAGATTTCCAAACGAAAGCAACTCATCTGCTTCTAACAGCACATGAGCACATACTAGCAAGTTATGTGATTGTTGAAAAGGACGATCCCACAGTAGGAAGATGGAAATAATATTACATAATTCACTATATGCAAGATATGATATTATTTTAAGGTGTTATTCATATCTGTTACTGAAACAGTCATAAAACTACACAATCTTCCCTCTCTTAGCTGAAGCTCAAGGAGTTTGTCCTCCTCTTACACAATGGCATCCTCTCCTCTGGTAGGATTTCTTCAATGAGCTGAATGAGGTGGGCCGCCTGCACCATAGCTTCATAGGTTTCTGTCTTTCGGGCTCTGTGTACCTGATTGTTTCTCCTGTTTTCATAAATGTCACTGCTATTGCATCTTTATTGCTCAACTGCTGCAAGCTGGAGCACAAAGCATCACTGGTTTATCTTTAAGTCAGTTTTAATTATCCTTTCTTTTCCTTGATATCTTCCTTTATAGAATTTCTCAGATAACTGCTTTGCTTAAGGATGATTCATTTCATAGAATCATAGAATCACAGAATCATAGAATGGTAGGGGTTGGAAGGGACCTCTAGAGATCATTTAGCCCAACCCCCCTGCTAAAGCAGGTTAGCCTAGAGCAGGTTGTACAGGAATGCATCCAGGCGGGTTTTGAATATCTCCAGAGAAGGAGACTCCACAACCTCCCTGGGCAGCCTGTTCCAGTGCTCTGTCACCCTCACAGTAAAGAAGTTCCTCCTCATGTTCAGGTGGAACTTCCTGTGTTCCAGTTTGTGCCCATTGCCCCTTGTCCTGTCGCTGGGCACCACTGAGAAGAGTCTGACCCCGTCCTCTTGACATCCACCCTTTAGATATTTGTGAGCATTGATCAGATCTCCTCTCAGCCTTCTCTTTTCCAGGCTGAACAGACCCAGCTCTCTCAGCCTTTCCTCATAAGAGAGATGCTCCACTCCCCTAATCAACTTTGTGGCCCTCATGAAGTGCAAGGGGAGGAGAAGATTCAAAGATACTACTCAAAAGACTCAAAAGTTTGTACTGTCATTCAGATAGCCTCATAGCTAACAGCTTAGGTAGACCCAGAGAGTCTTGTCTCTCATCTCCCAAGGGACGAATTCAAAACAGCTTGGCTACAACTCTAAAAAAGACCTGTCAGAAATACCTGTTACAAAGTTTGCAGGTTTACTCTCAAAACTAAAATTTAAGTCCAAAGAAATTCTCAGAGTAACTTAAGAATGACCTGACACCATCTCTGGGAAAATCATCTACGAATACGAAAAAATTATACTTTTTACTCTAAAACAGAAAGTCCCTCTTTCTTATGATATTACATTCTTGTCTATAAGCATCTTGATTTTACTATTATTATTATTATTACATCATATTTTCCGAAAACATGACTTTTTGGAAGTGGTTCTACAGGAGAGGAATATGTTGATAGATATCAGTCTAAATGCCTTAGTGATTTTATATGTAATCAGTGGGTATATTAATTGCTGCCACCCAGTGGGCTCATTTGTAGGCTTTGGCTCACCATACTATAATTTAATACATCATTGTTTGGTTAAATGATTCCATCCTCTCCATCTGAAGGAGTGTCATTTGTTTCCCTCTGTTAACAGCCACCAAAAATGAATGTTTCAAGCTACAAGCTGTGTTTAACTTTAAATGTATTGTCCTACAGAAACCTTTTCTTCATATTTGTAGCATCGGAACAGCCCTATGGAAGGCAATACATGCGTGAGCTTCAAGCTAACTATGCGTCAGATCATTTGCTTTGCCTTCCACACCTACCTGCAAAGTCCAAGACAAATACTTTGCTCTATTTAAATGATAGATATTCTATCAAAACTAAGAATTTGTTAAACATGTTATACAGGGGGAACTCTTTCCTGGAAAGTGTTGATACTTCATGCAACTTGCTCTTGGGCACTTGTGCACTTGAAGTTGTGTGCATGACACAAGATAAGCCATGCAACCGGTCTGCAGTTTGTCTTGCTTACCTGTGGCTCCACTGCTGACAGTAGAAGTCACAGGCCCTCAGCACACCTCAGGAGCTGGCCTGTGTAACACTGAAGTGAATAAATTGGCTCTTAAAAATGGGCTGCTGTGTTAACAGCTTCTACAATCTATATAAGTGTTATGAATAATGAAATAAGACACTGGCAATGACAACACATTATTGAAGAGCTGTTAAGTGCTGTATTATGATTTTATTTTAATGCTGTTCCTGGATGAGAGAGTTTGCATGCCCGTGCATGAGAAGGAGGAGGAGGGAGAGAAGGGAAGCTTCTTAATATTATTCTTGTTGACCTGTATTTTGAATTTAGCTAACTGTTTAGTTTAGAGCACGTTATTTCCAGGAGTGGCCATTTAGGGGAGTTTATACTGCCCTTAAATTTTGTGCACTCAGTGGTCTTTTTGGGCTAAACAGTGGTACAACTAGATGCCAACAGTGAAGAAAAAGAGAAAATAATCATCTTATACATTCCTGGGTTACCCAGACCTAGCCTGTAATCCTACAAACCGAGGTTGTCCACCACTGTGGTCGACACAGGTGAGGTGGTAAAGCACAGGAGATGGCATGGATAAGAACAGGCATAGTCTTGTCTCAAACCCAGATGAGACTATAGCTGGGCGTAAATTGTCTTCCAACCTTGCCCTAAGACAAGAATAAATTTGGAAAAGAAATGCGCTCCAAGTCCAGCACCTGGGGAGGTGCAGGTTATGTATCAACCCTACCATCAGGGCTTCTGTGCCAAAAACTGCCGTCCCTTTCTTTGACCTTAGAGGGAGTACTGTGGTAATGCTTTGCAGGAATAAAGGTGAAAGAATTTGGCCTCAGAGCTTTATAGAAGCTAAACAAATCTACTACAAGAAATCCAAAGTATCTGGAGGTTGAAGTGGAGGAAGATATTACATCTTGATACAATATTGCTCACGCCCAAGCACAGCATGGGGACAGATGCAGGGAAAAAGATTTATTCCAGTAATGACAGTGGAACCACTTCTGTAACCAAAGACACTGCGGAATGAAATCACCTTTATTGCTCATCAATGGCTAAACCCCCTACCTTTTCCTTCCTGCCTATAAAGCTATTCACCTTTGATGCTACAGCAAACAACCAATAAATCACATGGCAAATGAAATTTCCTCCTAGATTTTAAATACTTCTTCATTCTCTGCATGAGCCTCAGCTGGAGGAAAAAAACAAAAACTCTTCAGAGCTTACCGGTTGGAAGTGTTACAACACTGATTTCACAGAAGTTCACAGATCCAGTTTGAGGGGTTTTCATCTATTCCCCAAACAAGATACAGGACCAGAGCAACATATGCTGGGAATCTCAGACTGTACAAGAAATAGCAGAAACTGGTAAAATTGGAGAAAAATAGAGGGACCTCAAATCTTCCTCCAACACAGGGAGAAGTTAAAAAGACATAGTAAGAAATTGTTGAGGATTTCATAGTTACTTCTCCATCATCCTTGGTATGAATCCTCTATTCAACTGCATTGCACACCGTTGGCCTCAAAACTAATGTTTATTGATCTGACCATTTAAATTTCTGTATATTATGACAGCTGAATTTCACAAATAATGCGGAGTCCCAGTTAGAGGCAGATGTCTTTCTTTTGAGAGAAAATATGAAAGGTAGCAATTGGGCATACTAGGGGAAATAATGGGAGAATTCATTTGTACACAGGACAAAAAAAAATAAGGACGGTAATCTAACGTAATTCTCTACATTCACAAAAATTTCTCATGCAGTAAAGTGAAATACAGTTCTATTATCTGAGGTTTTTTCTTCTTCCAAATTCAAACAAGGCAAAAACATTTCAAAAATGGCACTGATACTGACCTCTCAACTTATCTGTTGGCACCTGAATTGGTTTCTGTAAGTTGTCAGATGTCTGTGCTTGCCAAAAGGATGAAAAGTCATCTGTTGTTTTGAAAATAACATTCTCTATTTCTTTTTTTTTCACAGCTCCATTCAACCCTCCCAATGCCACAGACAGTATGGTCAAATTTGATGCCTATGGAGATGGGATAGGACGATACAACGTGTTCAATTTCCAGTACACTGGAGACAGATACTCCTATGTGAAGGTTGGTCACTGGGCAGAAACCTTGTCACTTGAGGTAGAGTCTATCCACTGGTCCAGGAGCTCTGTCCCCATCTCCCAGTGCAGCGATCCCTGTGCTCCCAATGAGATGAAGAATATGCAACCAGGAGATGTCTGCTGTTGGATTTGTATTCCTTGTGAAACCTATGAGTACCTGGCTGATGAATTTACCTGTGCAGACTGCGGGCCTGGAAAATGGCCCACGGCTGACCTGACTGGCTGTTACGACCTACCAGAAGACTACATCAAGTGGGAAGATGCTTGGGCAATAGGTCCTGTTACCATTGCGTGCCTGGGCTTTATTTGTACTTTTATGGTCATTGCAGTCTTCATCAAGCACAACAATACCCCCCTGGTCAAAGCCTCTGGCCGTGAACTGTGTTACATACTGCTCTTTGGGGTCTTCCTGTCTTACAGCATGACTTTCTTCTTCATAGCCAAGCCTTCTCCAGCTATCTGCACCCTGCGTCGTCTCGGGCTAGGAAGTTCCTTTGCTGTCTGCTACTCCGCCCTTCTGACAAAAACAAACTGCATAGCCAGAATATTTGATGGTGTAAAGAACGGTGCTCAAAGGCCTAAGTTCATCAGCCCCAGCTCTCAGGTCTTCATCTGCCTGAGTCTCATTTTGGTACAGATTGTAGTCGTGTCTGTGTGGCTTATCTTGGAGGCCCCTGGCACCAGGAGGTACACTCTTCCTGAGAAAAGAGAGACTGTCATATTGAAATGCAATGTCAAAGATTCCAGTATGTTAATCTCCTTAACATATGATGTAATCCTCGTAGTCTTATGCACTGTATATGCCTTCAAAACAAGGAAATGTCCAGAGAACTTCAACGAAGCCAAGTTTATCGGTTTCACAATGTACACAACGTGCATCATTTGGCTGGCCTTTCTCCCCATATTTTATGTGACATCCAGTGACTACAGAGTAAGTCTTTGGATATCTGTTTCCATAAATCATGTACATCACTTTAAAGGACCCTGTCGTCATTCACTAAAGCTTCTTTCACTTCTTTTGTCCTCTGGATCCCTTGCAAACAAGCTCTGTTTCAAAGTTAATGGCCGCCTAAGCATATTACCAAATTTTAGCTTATTTCTAAGATGGTCTCATTTCAAACTGAGTACGTACAGTTAGAGGTGGAAGGGATTAGTACTATCAGACTGACTGTGATACAGGCATAGCATATGGATTAAGTATTCATACTGGTACATCTGTATGTGAACTCACAGTCCTAACAAAAAAACCTACCATATATTGAGCTAGAATGAGTCCTAACGAGTTATTTGGTGGAGGTGGGCCTTAAATTTAAAACTGATCCAACTAGTGTCCTTCTGCAACAGAATCTGCCATTCAAACACAGTACTTTCTTCAAAATAAATAAAAAAAAAGATAAGGAAAGAATTTTAAAATTTCCTATGAAACAAGGTTGTTTAAAAAAAAAATCCAACACATGCTATGCCTGAATATAGAACTTTTTATTCTTTCTCCACTTTGTAGAGGATAAAACACATACCTCACTGAGCAGAAAATATTGGTTAGCCTTCACCAACAAACTTAAAAAACATTAAATTTTTTAAATTGTCACATAGTGTTGCAAACCGTCAAGTCCAATAAAACCATATTTTTGGACAAAAAGAGATTCAGATCTGCTCCACTGGAAATCTCACAGTTATTATGATGTGAGAAGTGACTACTGGAGAACAAAGATAGAAGGTGAGCTTATGGTGGTATTATTACCAATACTATGTACATGAAATAGCACATGAAACTGTGGAGCTAATAATGTCACCTAACACACCTTTGGTGTGACCATCCTGCAACAGTATATTTAGTACGATTAGAAAATTTAGTACGTCTTAGGAAAGGTACTGAAAACCTTGAGAAAACAAGGATAGATAGCAAACAACGCAGTAAGACACACAGAGTGACAGTAAAAGAGCTAAATATATTTAGTCTAGACAAGAGTAAACCCAGGGAGACATGATCACAGGCTATAAATAATTTCAAGGCAACAAAAAGAAGGAAATGGATTATTCAGTCTCAGGAGAAGTTAGAATGGCGAGTAATGGATTGAAGCTAATGAAGGAAAAGTTTAAGGAAGGTACTGGGGAACAGCTCCAGACACCCAAAGTAATCAGGAAGATAGACACAGAGGGAGGGTAATATCAGTGCAGACAGTCACATGAGTGGGCAGCACAGACACTAATGCTCAAGAGGAGCATGACTTGATTGTTCAAGTAGCATTTTTCAGCCTTATCTCCTGAGTGGGAATCTCAAAACCATCCGTAGGCATTTAATTTAAATACAAGGTTCCAAATAAGTCAACTCAAGTCCTACTAAATTGACAAAAAGTGCTTTTAACATCTTTTTTTTATACTTGCATGACATGTGTTGTGGTTTTAACCTGGCAGGCAGATAAATATCATGCAGTCATTTGCTCAGTCTCCCTCACACCCTGGGGAATGGGGGAGAAAATCGTAAAGGTAAAGGTAAAGCTAAAGGTAAAGGTAAAGGTAAAGGGACTCATGCATTGAGATAAAAGTAATTTATTAATTGAAATAATAATACTAGCAATAATAATAATAGAATATACAAATAAGTGATGCACAGTGCAACTGCTCACCACTCACTGACCAATGCTCAGCCCATCCCTGACTAGCAGTCTCAGAGAAATCCCAAAACTACCAGCCCAGAAAAGAGAGAGAGCTTCCCAGCCAACCCTCATCTATACACTGAGCATGACATTGCATGATATGGAATATTCCACAGCTATGCTTCCTCCCAGCTTGTTGTGCACCTACACCCCAGCAAAACATGGGAAGTTCAAAAGTCCTTGATTTCTTAGCAACAACTGAAAACATCCGTATATTATCAACATTCTTCTCATACCAAATGCCATACTAAATCCAGAACATAGTGCTATTCTACCTACTAAGAAGAAATGATCTCTATCCCAGATGAAACCAGCACAACATGTCAGGAGCTTTTTGAAAATCCCATCCTAGATATCTACACTTCTGGTGTTCCTTTGAAAAGCCCATATTTCATTACCATGCAGTGTTACATGTTGACTCTGAATCAACCTGTGCCATCCTGATGTAGACCAATACTGATGGCATCACCAATAAAAAACCTTAGAAACATAATAGTAGCAGTGAAAAAAAAATGTTGAATGATTTGAGATTTTGTCACTAAGCAAAAACATAGAATGATAGAATCATAGAATGGTTTGGGTTAGAGGGGACCTTTAAAGGTCATCTGTTCCAACCCCCTTGCAGTGAGCAGGGACATCTTCAACTACATCGGATTGCTCAGAGGCCCCATCCAACCTCACCTTGAATCTTTCCAGGGATGGGGCATCTACTACCTCTCCACACAACCAGTTCCAGTCTTTCACCACCCTCATTGTAAAACCTCCTTCCTTAAATCTAGTCTAAATTTACCCTCTTTTGGTTTAAAAACATTACCCCTTGTCCTATCGCTGCAGGCCCTACTAAAAAGTCTGGCCCCATCTTTCTTATAAGCCCCCTGTAAGTATTGAAAGGCCACGATAAGGTCTCCCTGGAGCTTTCTCTTCTCCAGTGTGAACAAACCCAACTCTCTCAGCCTGTCCTCACAAGAGACGTGATCCAGCACTCTGATTTTTTTTGTGGGCCTCCTCTGGGCCTGTTCCAACAGGTCCATGTCTTTCCTGTGCTGAGGACCCCAGAGCTGGACGCAGTACTACCAGGAGAGTTTCACCAGAGTAGAGTAGAGGGGCAGAATTCCCTCTCTCAACCTGCTGGCCACGCTTCTTGTGATGCAGCTCAGGATGTGGTTGGCTTTCTGGACTGCAAGTGCACATTGCCAGCTCATGTCCAGCTTTTCATCCACCGGTACCCCGAAAGTCCTTCTCTGCTGGGCTGCTCTCAGTTCCTTCATCCTCCAGCCTGTATTGATACTTATAGTTGCACCAATCCAAGTGCAGGACCTTGCATTTGGAACTTCATGAGGTTCACATGGGCCCACTTCTCAATCATTTAGGACTCACTCTTCTGAAAAATAGAGAGAGCTCCTGGAAATTTATCCAGAGATTTGGTGTTGGCTCCACTGTAGTAGTTAAAGAACAAACAAAAAAAAAAGTAGTTCAACATAGTATACATCCCTAGCAATACTGAAGCAGAAATATCCCTGTATGAACCCTATATGACAGGTGCCAGACAGCATGTTAGATATGCTGGGATGGCATATTACTGCATGTCTTCAGGTTCACCCACCAAATAACCATGCTATTTGGTTAAGGTCTTCTCTGCTGTGAGAAGTGTGTATGGTATAGCTATGCCTCCAGCACATACATGCTTATTTTCTGTTACACTAAGCTTGCTTATATTGGCACAGCCACTGTCCTCTCCCTGAATAGAATAAATTTTAACAGCGAAAGGAATTCTGGGGGAATGGTTTACAGTAGAGCTCTGGTAATTCAATGACTACGTCAGCAGTGGGATTTTTCCACACACATGTCTTTGTGTAATCAGCAAGGTTGAAAGACACCTCTGGGTATTGTCTTGTCCAACTTCTCCTGATCAAAGCAGGGTCATCTACAGCAGGTCAGGTCAGGTTTTGAATTACTCCAAGGATGGAGACTCCACAAAATCTTTGGGCAGCATGTACCAGTGTTTGACCATCTTCATAATTTTCTTATGTTCAAACAAAATGTCCTGTATTTTGGTTTGTGCCCATGGCCTCTCATCCTGTCATTAGGCACCACTAGGAAAAGTCTGTCTGCTTTTTCTTGTCTCCCACCATCAGGTACATATATGCATTGATGCATATATGTCAGCATATATGGACAGCATATATGTCTTCTCTGTGCTGAACAATCCCAGATGTCTTGGCGTCTCCTCACATGACAGTTGTTCCAGTTGTCATCTCCATTGGCCCTTTGCTACACTTCTTCCAGTATGTTAATGTCTCTCTTGTACTGGTGAGCCCAGAGCTGGGCACAGCACCCCACATGTGTCTCACTAGTGCCGAACAGAGGGGAAGAATCACTGCCCTTGACCTGCTGGCAATGCTTTACGTAATGCAGCCCAGAAGGCCACTGACCTTCTTGCTGCAAGGGCACATTGCTGGCTCAAGATCTACTTGCTGTCCCACCAAGACCTTCAAGATCTTCCCTGCAAAGCTGCTTTCCAGCTGGGTGGCTCCAGCATGTACTGGTCCCTGGAGTTTCTCCTCCTAAGATGCAGGACTCTGTTTTTCCTTTTGTTGAACTTCATGAGGTTCCAGTCATCCTATTTCTCCTGCTTGTTGAGGTACCTCTCGATGGCAGCACAGATATCTAGTGTATCAATGACTTCTCCTGATTTTGTGTCATCTTCAAACTTATTAAGAGTTCACTCTGTCCTGAAATCCAGGTTATTAATGAAGATGTTAAGCTGCTTTGGTCCTAATATCAACCTCCAGAACAACTAGTGACTGGCCCCTGGCTGGACTTTTTGCCACTGATCTCAATATTTTGAGTCCGGCAGTTCAGACAGTTCTCATTACACTTCACTGTCTGCTTATCTAGCCTGTACTTCATCAGCTTATCAATGAGGATGTTATAGGAGATACTGCTAAAAGCCTTACTAAAGACAAAATAAATAATATCAACTACTCTCTCATTATCCACCAAGTGAGCCAAAGAATCACAGAATCATAGAATACTAGGTTGGAAGGGACCTCAATGATCATATGGTTCAACCTTTCTTGGCAAAAGCACGATCTAGACAAGATGACCTAGCACCCTGTCCAGCTGAATCTTAAAAGTGTCCAACGTTAAAAGTGTCCACCACTTCCCTGCAGAGATTATTCCAACGGCTGATTGCTCGCACTGTGAAAAAATTTCCTCTTGTGTCCAATTGGAATCTCCCCAGGAGTAACTTGTACCCATTACCCCTTGTCTTTTCCATGTGACTCCTTGTAAAAAGGGAGTTTCCACCTTCTTTGTAGCTACCCTTTAAATACTGGAACATGGCTGTGAGGTCTTCCCTAAGCCTTCTTTTCTCAAGGCTGAACAAACCCTGTTGTCTCAGCCTTTCCTCATGTAGCCAGCTTCTCAGTCCTTTTATCATCTTCGTGGCCCTTCTCTGGATCGTCTCCAGCCTGTCCATATCTTTTTGCATAGCAGGAACCAAAACTGAAGACAGTACTCCAGGTATAGCTTGACAAGTGTCGAGTAGAGTCTTGTCACTGTAGAAGCCTATCAGGTTGGTTAACCATAATTTGCCCTGTGTAAATCCATACTGACTATTGGCAGTTATTGCTCACCCGTGCAAGCCTCCTGCCCCATTTACTCAATTTTCTGCCCATTGGGATGGGCCACTCTTAAGCTTGGATGAGGCGAATCTTGAAAAACAGCCAGGCCTCCTGGCCTCCTCTTCTTTCTAAGGCTGTATCCCATGATATTCTTCCAAGAAGACACCTGAACACATCAACCTGCTCTGCAGGGTGGTGATTCTAGTTTTTGCCTTGCTTGCTCTTCTCAGGATCCTGAATTCCACTACTTACTGGGTGCGGCAGTCAAAGCTTTTTCTGCCTGTCACATCCCTGACAAGTCCTTGCTTGTTTGAAAGTACAAGATCATGTAGAACATCTTACTTCATCAGTTACTCAATCGCCTGTTTTAGGAAGTCGACCTCAGTGTGCTCCAAATACTTCCTGCATTGCCTCTGCCCTGCTGTGTTGTCCCTCCAGTGGGTACCAGGGTGGTTGAAATGCCTCAAGAGGACCAGGATCTGCAAATGTGAGAGTTCTTCTAGTTGTCTGAAAAATGCCTCATCTACTTCTTCCTGATTATGTGTCTATAGCAGACACCCACCAAAATGTTGTCCACTTTGGTCTGCCCACTGATCCTGACCCATAATCTATTGGCTGTGTTGAGACCCATTGCTGGATAGAGCTCCATTCATTCCTGCTGCTCTCTCAGAGCTCCCTCTCCTCACCCTGAATACAGATCTATGCTGTACTTGCAGATCTGTTAGTAGAGCAGGAACCATCTACTGCACAAGTTTCAGACTTCCAGCCTTCATCATGATGCAAGTCTCCATTTCCCAACTCAAGAAACATAGGCTGCCTAGTTCTTCTCTAGTACAGACCAGACTCTTGTACTTGCACAGTGTCAGAGAATATCCAATCCACCTTTTTCTCATCATGTCTGATGCTGTAATGTCTGCTGACCTCCACTAGCTCCTTAACTCACTAACAGAAATCCTCCACATCTCCTGCAGAAAAAGATAACAACTTCCACAGCACCATGAGAGACCTCAGGCATCCCTGCAGCCCCAAAGCTCCAGAGCTGCATCCTCCCTCAGGAGCTCAGTCTGGGTCAGTCTTGATATGCCGTGCAGGCACTAGAGACCATGTTCTGTGGCACCCACCTTATTCTGCATGCAAACGCAGCCTTCAGCAAAGTTTCTAGCCCTCTTCTGTGCACATTTCTGCACACTGCTGAACCTGTTAGGTGCCTAGCACATACCCAGGGTGCTTCCCAACACCCGCAAACAAGAGTGCCCAACCTTACCTAACCAAGAGTCAGCTCAGACAAAAGCTACAAGTTGGTCAAGCACAGCTGACAGAACTCCTCAGGAACTGATGGATATTGCTAGAAGTCACAGCCTCCTGCAACAATCCTCTCCCAGCAACAGTAAGACACCCTGACATCCCTTGAAATGTCCTCAAGAGTCCTTCAGCAACCCCAAAAGTTGTTTCCAGAAGGTCTAGAAGGTCCCAAAGCAGAGGTTCTGCTAACTACTGCATTTGGTGGCGGACTGCTAGCTGCACTGTCAAAAATTTAAAGGAGAGCTGCTGGAAAAGATAGATTTCTCTGACACCATTCATTTTCATGCAGACATCCCAACTGATTTCAGAATCAAAGACATAAAAAAACCTGATATGATTAAATAAGCACGCGTAACACAAATTCACGACAGCTTCAATGTCTAGCACATTTAAGGGAATTTTGAACCTGATCACCTTAGTTTAAGAAATGCAGCAATAACACAGGAAGGTAAAAGTCTGGATGTTAAACTGGTTATAACAAAATCAAGTGTCGAATGTTTCTACTGTTTAGACACTTTCTCCTTGCATTTTCTTCATGTGTAATTGTGGCTCAAGGATCTCGCCCCCTCTGGCAGTCCTTCCTGCCTGGTCTAGCAGGATTGCCTCCATTCTGCCAGCACATCAGTATCTGTGAGGCTGTTCAGTTACACACTGAACTACTGAAGTGACCCAGGTTAAAAGGAACCATGTGGGACGGGGCTATTTTTAACCCAAATCATTTCATTGATTGAGTGTATAATTGTGTCAGCAGAACCGACCTTCTCTGGGAGGCGCAAACCCTAGTAGAGCGGGCTGGCAGGGAGGGCACTGTTAGTGAAGAGAACTTACCCTGAAACTACTACCTTTACTCATTCTCCTTTTATAAAAAAATCTCTGTCCTGTTTTATCAGTTCAAGATCCACCCAGAGCTGACTGCAGAGTCATGTGGACAAAAGGCAGAAAAGTGAAGGAAAAAGTGCAGCTGGAAACACTAAGGTGTCCCTTTCTCATGCTGCCCCTGTAGAGTCTTCCATGTTCACTCACCCCGTGAAAGCTGAGCACCTTTTCATGGTGCTTGCCACATCTACCTTGGATAAACAGTGATTATTATATGATCACATTAATTATACTCACTGCTAACAAAGCACTTGGTGCTATGTGTGTGTGTGTATATATATATGTATAAAGCAACAAATTCCATTCCCTATTCTATCTTTTGTTTTGCACCAATTATTTCTGACAAGGAGATACGGAAAATATTCCCATGGAAGAAGGCTAATCTCCAAGGACTGCAGGAGTGTAACTAAGGAAAAACAAGCCATGGATGTATAATCACTCAAACTAAGCAGCAGAGTTTAAAGCAGTTTAATTCAACATCTTAATTAAGGAATCTGTTTGGAAGAAAAGAATATAATCTGAAAATGAGGCAGTAAACTGGCACCTAGTTATACCATTGAACAAAAAGGAAGAAAGATAAACAGTGCCAGCAAAGTTATGCTAACAAAGGCCCCAAGGCAACTACTCTGAAATCCTGCAGCCTCACAAACAGTTAATTTCTGAGCCCAAAAACTTGCATCTCAAAGTCAGGGCACCTTTCAGGCCCAGTCTGACAGGTGTCAACAGCTCTTATGTTTACTCCAAATCACACCTATATTCCTGCAAGGGATTCTTCAAGTTCTCTGATTAGGATTGAGGTTGGAGACTAAACTGTTTTTCAAATGGATGCTTTGCATGAGGCATCTAATGTAAACCCACATAAGGTATGGAAAGTGCAAGCTGGTTTCCGCTGCAGCCGGCTTTGCTCAGGTATTGCATGCCAGGCACTACAGAGGATTTCCTGAACAATTTAGAATTCAAGGGCATGAGAGATGAGAAAGAGAGCAGAACTATCCTTTCTGTAATAAAATGAGGAAGAATGCACTCAGTCTCCCCCTGATATGCAGAGGCACAGTGCACCATCAGCACCATGCACCTCACTCATATGATCCTAGGATTTTGGAAGATAAGGATGTGACAGATGTTCAAGCCAGCCTGTACCAGTGCAACCCCCCAGGACTGTGGTTCCTGCTGTTGTATGATAATGCTTCTAATATGTCACGTTTCAGAGCTTTCCGTACTGAAACACAGCACTTTGCGCCCACTCTCTCCTAGGTGCAAACCACCACCATGTGCATCTCTGTGAGTCTGAGCGGCTTCGTTGTGCTGGGCTGCTTGTTCGCTCCCAAGGTTCACATCATCCTCTTCCAGCCCCAGAAGAACGTGGTCACTCACAGACTCCATCTCAACAGGTTCAGTGTCAGTGGGACCGGGACCACTTACTCCCAGTGTAAGTAACAAAACTGCCACTTTTTAATAAGGATGTGGGGTTGCGGTGAGTTTGCGTAAAGATAGAATGGGTTTTTTACTTGCAACAAAAAGGCCTTTATAAGTTGGGCTGTGTACCCTATGGAAGCATCACTCTGTGTCTGGAGAAAAAAACTCATCCCCCTCCCATGGGAATCAGCTCAGTGCCTGCTCTGAACCTCACTGAAGTCAGTAGAAGGCTTTCAGCCGGCTCTGACTCCACCCCGCTGCACAAAGCAGGTAGAGCCTGTTGCTTGCTGTCACTCTTGCAGCAGCGACAGGAACAGATTACCCTGGAGTATTCCTGTCAAAATGACACGCCAACAGGACCTGGGCGACAATGCAGTATGCTCTCAATGGCTCTTATCGCCTGCATGATAAGGAAAGGCTCCAAGTCTGCAGCAAATACATTACAAGGCATGTCATAAACTTTATCTGTATGCTGAGCATGGGCAACACCCTTTGTAAGTGCCACAGCCAGGAGAAGCAATCAGTGCTCTGTTGCCAGAACAGCTCATCTGCTCTGCCTCCCTCCTTTCTTTCATCTTCAGTCTCTTCATCCCAATCAGATTCACATCTGTGATTTTGATTTAAGGCTGTCGCTCCTTTTCTGTCTAAATTGCTTAGAGATTATTTAAAAAAAAAAAAAGACACCTGTATGGATGTTTTTTCCTCATCAAGTTTAACCAGTCAAGGATGGGAGCACACGGCACCTTGTTCACAGAGCTCTGCGGACAACACGTCTAACCTGGAAAGCTAAGTGAAAAAGCACACCACAACCAGAAGGAGGCAAGGAATGAGAAACAGAGGAAAGGGGGGACACAGAACAAGGCTTGCCAGCAAGTTCTAATTAACCTGGACTCAAGTTTTTGTCGACAACCTAAATTTCAAAATTGGCTGGAAACCTTTGGCACTTCAGACTTCAGACAGAACATGGAAGGAACTTGGGACCCTGCTGTGTATCATATTGTCAGGGATTAGGAGGTAAAGGGGACCCAGCCATCTCTGGCTCTTCCAACCCAAGCCATACTGTAGCATGAGTGCCCAGGGTCCCTTAAGGAGAGAGCAGCCATGTGGCTCTAATTGTCTTCCATGTCATCAGAGTCAGGACTGCATCCAGCCCTGACACCAGAACCCAAGATCTCCTTGCTCTTTTGGAAAACTTGAACCAAGAGAGATGAAATGGCCCTAAGTGCCCAAAGTGCTGAGCACTACCAAAAGGGATGGATTTACAAGATCAATGGATTCTCAATAACCTTTAGAAGTTTGATCCCTTGATAAAATTGTAGGTCCCATGGGACTATTTTCATTCCTTATGAATTTTGTATAAGAGGTCTTTCCAAGTTTTTTAATTCTCTTATACTATGGAACAAGCTCAGTTAGAAATCATTTTGATTCATGGACACTTTTGTAGAGGTCTGCACTTTGGAATTTGATGTTTATTATAATGGCTGGATAATGCCTGTGTTTACGCAAGTGTGCATGCAACTGGAAGACATCCTTATTGCAGACCTTTACATTAAAAGCCTACTTTTTCAGGTTTGTGAATAGCTTTAAGACATTAAGGAGAGCATAATAATCCAGACTCACAACTTATTGTTACTTTATTGTTTAGAAAGGTGGATGCAGTTGTTTGCTTTTCCTGCTTACACCTAGCTGTCTAAGGGCTGCTCATCTCTGTTGGTCTTTTTGGACCATGGAAAGACACGGATCTGGATGTAGGCCTAAAAGGTCCATCACATACAATGGAAAAAGCTTTATAGTTTCCAGCCAGGACAATTATTTGGGAAAATAATGCTGAGAATTCACTGTCTATCACAGCACCAATATTTTTAAGAAGGAAAAATTTCCCTTACTGCTTTCCATTTATTTGTAAATTATTTTAAATAAATTTTCTCTTTTTTTAACTGCTTAGTCATTTGTGAACCTTCAAAAAGTTTGTCATCCAAATTGATTCTAATCCATGTCTAAAATATTCCTCTCATCAGTCCCAGGGCTGTCAGCTGGTTTTCATTTTTTATCTTGATAGTGTTTTCATCAGTCAGAAATTGCTTAATATGAGACTGATTAAAATTAACTCCAGGGCATTCTAGTAAGAGCAACATCTGAAAAGCCAGTTCTTTTTCGCTATCAGAACTTTAGAAGACAGGAGTACATAAGTTGCTCAAATGGGCAGTATGTTTCCTACCTCCACGGATTCCTACATCCATTGCGTCCCGGGGCTGCCATCACCTCTTCAATCCATCAGTCGTTAAAGCCATGAGCAGCAAGTGACTCACAGGCATTTTTTAACACAGTTCCTTGAACCGTGAAAACTGGACAAACACTCTGAGAAAAGGTAAGTGACACTCGTGATGCTCTTGGGTAGTGTTAAGTGTTAGCCCTAAATATGCATTATAATCACATCCCTAAAATGAGCTGTGGAGGGAAGGCCTGAGTCAATGGTCAGCCGCTGCAGCTGCAGTGTGGTAGTGGTCATGAGACCTAAACTAAGCACCTGACAGTCACCTGAATACAAGTCCTCATCTTTGCTACGTGCTCTGCAGAAAGTTAGTAGAGGTGAGTACCTGACTTCTAAGTGAGGAAACCTGGTTTAGAGGCACCAAGCTTTGATCATTTTGACAGCTGAAGTTATACAAAAGAATGTAGATTTAATCTGGACAGAGTCAGGATATACACGTACCTAGGTATATGACATGTTTTGAAACATATACATCTGTACACATCTATTTGCATTTGAAAACTCACCTTTGGCCAAGCACTGCATAAGTTCTGCTGCCCCTGCAGTGTTTCCCCCATTGGGATTTTCCGCAGTTTTCCTGTGGCCTGTTTTATGGGCTTAGCAGAGATATCCCCACAAGCAGATTAGCACTCATAAAACTTCCTAAAGAGCTCAGGACCGATTTAAGCACCTACATGATTCAGGCTGAGCTTTTACACCCAGAAGGTGTCATTCATCCAAGTTATGTCCGCATGGAAAGTAGCACACAAGACTTGAGCTCTTCCAGTTGTCCTTCACAGAGGTCAGAAAAAGAATTGAAGCTACTGTTTATAGCCAGGTTGGTAAATTTTCCGTCTCAGAATTGATTTCCCTAGCCCTTGCTCCAAACTAGCCCTGATATATGGCTTTTATACATGATTAACTCACAGTTGTACAGCTGTGAACATGAGTAGAGGAAGTGGTACACAGACAGAGAATTTGAATCTGCCTGTTCCTGACTACGTAAGCATGCTGCAAGGCGCCCATGGCAGTGCTAGCCTCTTGCATTTTACCTCTGGTTCTTTGTCTTGGATTATCAAAGCAAAGTGAGGGGCTGCCAGGAAAAAGGAGATCAAAAGCATGAATTGCAGCCAAATCAAGACTTCTAGTCATGTCACATGTTTTTCCTTGGCCTCAACAGAAGGCAAAATGGAGGTGAAGTGTCTCTAGCCGCTCCAGTGATATTTCAGGAAACCACTTGGCTGCTGCTATAAGACATGACGTGAAACTCAGAACCCTGCAGGGCCAGCGATTAACATTGCCAAGATCTGCAAGGAAAAGCAAGATCTTTTGTTCAGACTTAGAGATGGATATTCAGTGTAAACACTTTACTCCACCCGGAAGAATTAATAACCGCCTCCTACCACTACGAGAGCTACATACTGTGGAGGAAGCCTGGGAACTCAAAAGGCAAGGCCACTCATTTCTCGCCTACCACCATATTTCTCTATCCAACTTCAACATCCTCCTGACCCAGTTACTGTAGTATTTGAGCTATTCATGCTCTCTAATGTGTTGGACTTCAAAAAAACTCCGAAGCTAAAAAGTTTTGAGCGGGTGACTGATGTTCACAGAAACAAAATGCTTTTACCTGTAGTCATACTGCAGTAGAACAGGGATTTGAATCAGAACTCCTAAGCAGTACTGTTTTTTCTATTTACCAACAACAAGTAGAAACAAAACTAATGACAATAATAAAAAATTCAGGTGAATGTGTTGCCATATTATATTCGGTTAAAAACTGGATACAAAACCTGATATTTCATTTTCACAAAGTCATAGGCATGACGCCCTGTGCCCCTTTACCTACAAATGACTGGTTTTATATATGTGACTCTCAACACCTATCCAAGTTGTGAGAGATCAAACTCCATCTGCCTAATTCAGAGCAGGGGCTTGTTCTCGGCTCTCCTATTTATCAGGAATATGTTCTGCCCTCTGAGTAGTAGGCTAGTCCAATAGACGCCTCTGAATTTCTCTTGTTAAACCTGTTCTGTTTACCATTTATATTTATTCAGTCAATGAAAGAATTATAAATAGCTGATTTGAAGAAAGAATGATCTGTTCTGAAAATTATGCTGAAGATCTTTAGAGATACAAATCTGCAACTGAAAGTGTAGCCAGCACCAGTTTTGAAAGACCAAGTATGCCCTTGTCAGCTGCATAAATTGCTTTTTACACTGGATGATTGAGTTTACTAAGTCATTGCTTGCCATGTGTTTTCTTTGATGAAGGCATCACATTTCTATGGGTCACTGTTATCATTAACCTAATGTATCTTTCAAAAAACAGCTTTATGGTGCCGTGAGCAGAGATGTCACGGAGTATCTGAAAACACATTCGTGATGCACAAGGGATGATTTTAACAAAGATGGACAAATCAGCTTGCTTTTAAATTCAAACTCATAAGGTTTTAGCAGAATTATAATATATCCTACAGTCAAAATATAAACACATTTAGAAACAAGATTCTTAGATTCAATTGTCATCACTGAAGCAATGAAAACCTGTTGTATAAAATATTAGGCAATGTAGACAAAGGTATCAGAATCCAGCCTTCACTTCTGGGTGAATATTGAATCCTTATCGAGAGCTCCTAAAAATGAAGGCTATTATGGCCAGAAAATATTCTGTGATTAAGTGAGAAATAATCTTGCTTTCAAATTCAGTTATTCAAAAATTTCTTCACTCCATCCAACGTATACATAGAATTCTTTTTTTTTTCAATTAGAAAGTAGATCAACACACAGTCCTGATATGTAGAGGTAGATTCTTCCCTGGATTTAAAAATGTATATATATTTTATTTCAGGATTGCACATCCTAATTATATGAATGTTGACAAGATCAGACCTTAACATTTCATGCCAATAAAACACAAAAAAAATCAAAGGTTCACTTTTTATTCTACAGGTATGTTTTAGCACCACTCTAGCTTTATTAATTCACACTACCATGCAAAGTGTTACAAAGTGAGACCCAGTGGCCCATAATAATAAAAAAATATTTCATGTATTTTATTCAGACACTTCTTGGAGAAGCTTAGTCACTCTAAGCACTCCCAACGGTCAGCAAAGAGAAATCAGGTTCCTCCTGAGGACGCTTCTGCCTCAGATCTGAACTGCCTGGTAGAGATGCAAGCACTACCTCCATCAGCTCTACTGCTGACACAGTCACATACAGTGACTTTTTGTTGGGCATGTTGGTTAAATTGGATGAGATGGTCCAGATCAACATAAATTCTAATCCTACACTTTGTAGTTTTTTGCTGCCCGGATATCAGTTTATTTTCCCCTCTCTTTCCCTTTCAGCATCTGCTAGTATGTACGTACCGACCGTCTGCAATGGAAGGGAAGTTCTGGACTCCACCACTTCATCTCTGTGATTGTGACTTGCAGTTCAGTTCTTGAGTTTTTAGACTGTTAGGCAAAATTTTGCACATGTTGTGCACTCTGGAAAACACCAGAAAACAAGAGAAATCAAAACAAAACTAGTACCTTTTTTTAGAAACAGTGTAATAAATTATTTTTGAGGATTGTACAGTATATAGTGATGTTCTGGAACTTTTTAGACTGATTTTAGCCCTTATGTTGTTAACAGTTGTAAGGGACATGTAAATAACCATGGCTCACAATGTGCATAGTCCTGCAGTAAGGGAGTGATTTGTTGCAAGCACAGCTGCAATGTTAGGTGACTTCTTTCCTACGAAATTTTTTTGTAGTTCCTTGTTGTAATTAACTTAGACTGCATTTCTATGTTGTATATTACAGTTACCTTACGTGTAACAGATTGGTTTTGTCAGCACAAAACAGCAGTATTAATGTAAAGGTACCAATAATAAAAAGATAAAAGTTTTTCAGCATGGTTTCGTTTTTGTTGCTTCCTCCTTCAAGGTCATTACATTTCCCTAGACAACAGGACAGGTAAAAAGGATAGAAAGTCTGCAGTACTAGTGTGCGTACCCACATATCAGAGTATGGATCTATGCCTGTGTTACAAAATCCATATCACATAATATGTGCTTACAATGAATGCTTTGTCAGAGTCCAGTATAAATTCCCTCTCCTTAAAAAAAAAAAAAGGACATTATTGAAGCACCTCAAGTGCTTTTTCTGTTATTAAAATGTAGGATAATTTTCAAAAGTTAAAATGTCTAATTACATCTCCATGAGATACTAGTAAAAAATTTTTGATCCTGGTTCACTCATTTGGCATGAGAATGCTGTCACGCACACAATAGATTGGTGGCATGTAAAAAACATTGAGGTTTTATATTAGGTTAGCAAAGAGATGGAAGAAAATCTGTTAGAAAATTAGCTAAGACTGTTTTATAACTCCATCCAAATCAAAGCTGGTTCAGTTTGCTTGCATCAACAGTGCTGTGAAAGGTAATTGGAGCATCACAGAAACACAGAGAACAAAAAAAGTCATAAAAGAGAGATTCAGGAGACATTTACGCACTTCTCTGGGGTGACCTTTGCATTCAAGCCAAACAATTCAAGACACATGTACGGGCTACTTAGACAATTGCAAAACACCTTTAAAGTCTGGCTTTTGTAACTGCACTCTTAAAGCTGCCCTCACTCTATTGAAACAATCTGAAATCCTCCCTTCTGCTGGGTCAAATAAGTCATTAAGGAAACAAACACACCTTTGATTAATGTGTCTGGGCATATTTACCTAAGGGCTTGTTCCTGCTGATCTCATTCCAGCTGAGGTCAATAGCAAAATTCTCGTTGAATTCAAAGGCAGCACCATTGAGGCTTGAAAGGCAGAGACTATAGATACATACCCTTGGATGTACACATTCTCCTGCACTTACACAAGTTTTACACATTCCTGGAAAGATGCAAGTAGCTTAGGGCTGAACTGGCAAAGGAAGTAGCTGTTATTTTGAATGCAAAAATTAAAGATGCATGTTCTTTAAATTTCTGCTCACAGATAGATACCTATTTTCTTTGGACATCCACATGTCCACCAGCAAAGACCTCTTCATATCTACAGGTCTGTGACTGGCTGCACAGGCAGCTATGTAAGTCTCTGCATTATGGAGCTGTCTAGTAAAAAAACGTGACTTTCCCCAAGACAGGCATTTCTCAGCCCGCATTACGTGCAGAGCCCTGTATTCAGCTGCTTTCTCTCCGCAAGTTCTGGACTGCCTAAAGTTTTGGGCTTGGTTCCTGCAGGGGTCAAGCTTTGACAGGTTGGAAGTCTTGCTTTCTCAATCAAGACTCCTTAAAGCACCCCAACTTGGGCAGCGACATTCATTTGACTTTTGTGTGCTCTTTTGTGAATTAAGAGGCTATTCACAGCACAGCAAAAGGTCAGAATACCTGAGCATAATGCCAGTGTCACTGCATCTACGTTGTCTTTATGGAGCTCTTAAAAATGCCTGAGCCAATGAGAATTTCTCCTCAATTTTTATGGAAAGAAACAATCAGGGTCAAATCCACCTTACCTAACGTTCATTAGTATAAATAGCTACATACAAGATTGTCAACATCTTCTGCCTTTGTACTCGGTGGTGAGAAGTGGGCACAATTCCTCTGGCTTATCTCAGACTTCTACTTTAGGCTGAGATGAACCTTTCCAAACAAACGTTAGCACAGCTTGCTCAGATCACAAAGTTTACACTGAAAATAAAGGCATTGTGTCAGATGAATTCCACCCCTAGAATCTAAATTGACATCACTAAAGTTAATTTATAGCAGGTGAGGATCTTACAGTCCCAGAGTTTTCATTCATTTTGATAGCACTGTTGAGAAAATGACCCAACGTCTGTGTCTGAACATGTGTTATGAATACTTAGGTGGTTTGAAAGCCACATCTACATAAGTTTTTCATACTAACAAAAAAAAAAAGAAAACCATGTGAAACCCTGAGGTTTCAGCCCCACTGAATGTTCCCGATACTCTTGTACTTTGCTTGGTTTTCTCTTGAAAGCTTTTCACTACTTTTCATTGGATGTCCAGGGATGCAGATTGTCTGGTATTGCTTGATGATTTGAGTAATCCAGTTTCAAAACATAGCAAAAGAAAAAAAGAAAATGTCAAAGTCAGTCAGAGGCTTTGCACACCATACTGGCATGAAAATCTCTTGAGAAAGAGATTTTTTTTTTCAGTTGTCTCACATCACCATTTTAGTTTCTCTATTTAAAACAGTTTATAAGTTTTGTTCCCATTTGTGTAAAACTTGGCTTTAGAGTATAAACCTCTTCTGGTCTCTTTATTGCTCCCATCATGTATAAAGATTTGAGTAATTCACCTCAAAGCACAGTTCTGTCATGGTTCCTTGCACGGTGGAGGGGAGCCCCAAGTACCTTGGCTGTGAGCCTGAAGAGTTGTCACAGTGCTTTGAGCCCCACACGCAGCCAACTGGGGGAAATGCTGGGGACAAGAGCAAGGCTTAACCCAAAGTCTACAGTGCCTTAGGAGGCTGCAGAAAAGTTTTATTTTTCATTCAGAAGCCATAACTTCAGAGCACCTTACCTCTCTGATACAAATCAAGAGCACGGAAATGTTTGTGAAAAGCTGATCGCTTCTTATTTATTGGCTGAGCAGAAAAATAAGACTCAAAAAAATCATCGCAGGTCAATCTGAAGTAAACAAGGTATGTGGGTATTTTTGTCTTTGTTCTTCATTTTTGTTTTTTTTTTTTTTTTGTAGGAGAGATGTTTCTTTTTGAAGTCGTGAGTGAAGTTTGAAAACAAACCCAAAATCTACCATGATAAAATGAAACATTTTATTTTGTCTTCAAGTGATTTTTTTCCTGAATTAATTGAACACAAACAGTTTCATTCATAGCCAAAGAAATTTCAAAAGGAATTGTCTTTTCAAATTGAAAAATGGTCAAAACCTGTTTAAAAAATATTGTGTTTTACCTGAACAAAACAAATCCTAAAAATCAGTGAAACATGTCCAAAATGTCCTGGTTCCACCCAGAAATCTCAAATCTGGTTAAAGAGGTTTCCATGCAATCCTTCACTCAATTGGTACACTTAGAGTAAGGGAGACCACGCTCAGACTAAGGGAAACCAAATCAAACCCTTAACTCATCACCAAACGCAGTCTGATGTCCACGATGTCATTGCCTACTCATTAATGCTTGCAGCCTGCAAGATGAAAGGCAGAAGCTGTTTATCCAGAGACATCTCAAAGCTTGTCAGCAACATAGGCAAAGCTGAGCTTTGTCACCGCAAAGAGGTAAAGAGATCAAGGTCAGACTGGGCTGTTTTTGCAATAGGAATGGGATGGGTAGGAAGCAAAGGCTGGGGGACACCTGGAGTGCCAATCTTCTCACTCATCTTGCCTCTAAGGAAATGGAGTCAGGAAGGGGCTTCTCTCTCCCTAGCAGTGCCACTTTCCCACATACACAAACCCCTTCTTTAGAGGCAACAATGGGACGCCTGATAACAACTTCAACACCGCCTACAAACAGCTGGAAAACAGAGCATGTTACCTCTAAAGAGAGTGACTTTCTAGTACATTGCCATTTTAAATACAGAAGGAGCCAAGGACAGGAATGGGCTGTATATAACACCAAATCTCTTAAGAGGTCACTCTCGCATGTCTTTTATTCAAGCAAACACACATCCACGCAAACTTGCTTTGGCTTTTAGGTGCTGTTAGAGCACCAGCCTCATGGCACATGGGTCCTTAGGGTTTTGTTCCTGATAAGGTCAGACTCTGTGCATCCAGAGAAATAACCAAAACATGGTGTCAGCTTATGATCAACTCGCTTCTCACGTTTCCCTCATCCTGATGCACGTGCTCAGTGTAGGCATGTTCAACAATGTGGCTGGGGATGTCAGAATATGTTGTGACACAGACTATATATTTTAGAATGGGCCTGACACCCTTTTATTTCTGTTCCTATGTCAATTCTTACATGCTTGCCAAAGAAGCATAGTTCACAAACATTTAAAAAGCAGCAAGAAATAGAAACAAGGGGATTCAATGAAATAAGTATACAACAGAAAAGACTAAGAGAGAACATCACAAAAGGTAAGCAGAACTTCTTTTGAGGTTATAAATCCCTGTTACGTTACCGAGAATAGTTATTTAAGGCCTCCATCCTTCATGATGGCTGGGGGATGAAGGAACTGAGAGCAGCCCAGCAGAGAAGGACTTTCGGGGTACCGGTGGATGAAAAGCTGGACATGAGCCGGCAATGTGCACTTGCAGTCCAGAAAGCCAACCACATCCTGAGCTGCATCACAAGAAGCGTGGCCAGCAGGTTGAGAGAGGGAATTCTGCCCCTCTACTCTACTCTGGTGAAACTCTCCTGGTAGTACTGCGTCCAGCTCTGGGGTCCTCAGCACAGGAAAGACATGGACCTGTTGGAACGGGCCCAGAGGAGGCCCACAAAAAAAATCAGAGTGCTGGATCACGTCTCTTGTGAGGACAGGCTGAGAGAGTTGGGTTTGTTCACACTGGAGAAGAGAAAGCTCCAGGGAGACCTTATCGTGGCCTTTCAATACTTACAGGGGGCTTATAAGAAAGATGGGGCCAGACTTTTTAGTAGGGCCTGCAGCGATAGGACAAGGGGTAATGTTTTTAAACCAAAAGAGGGTAAATTTAGACTAGATTTAAGGAAGGAGTTTTTTACAATGAGGGTGGTGAAAGACTGGAACTGGTTGTGTGGAGAGGTAGTAGATGCCCCATCCCTGGAAAGATTCAAGGTGAGGTTGGATGGGGCCTCTGAGCAATCCGATGTAGTTGAAGATGTCCCTGCTCACTGCAAGGGGGTTGGAACAGATGACCTTTAAAGGTCCCTTCTAACCCAAACCATTCTATGATTCTATGATATGGACCAACCAGCAGCATTCCTTGCTTAGGAAGAAATGTCATCCCCATTGGTGTGTCAGCACTAATTGTAGGTGCTTTTACTCTTACATTGAAGAATTGGTGTTAGCCACTGCTGGAGACGAGTCAACCACCACTGGCTCCTAAATGCTGCTGCTATCTTGTCTGATGATAATTAAGCATCTCCATTTTATGGGTACTACTGGCTCTGGCAGGACAAACGAACCCAAAACTGCAAACTTTCCCCTTTACTAATGAAGAGTCCCAGAACCTCTTTTCAAGAGCAGTCAAATCCTTTCATTGAACAAAGATGACAGCCCCTTTAAGCTACTCAGTAACTTCCCATTGTGACTCTAAGAAACTTAATTTTCCAAAAGCCTAGACTCTTAATCAATCATATTATATATTACAAACATCAACAAACATAATCAGAGTCAAGACAGAATACATTCTTTGCACATTTCCCCCCTAGCAAGCACTGTCAAAGCTGAGACAATAATATTCTGCTAATTTGCCAATAATTTATACAGAGACACCACTAAAATGTGCTTAATCCTCAAAGAGATTCAGTTGCTTGACTCCAGATTTCAAAGAAAAGCATGCAAATGCAGCAATAAAATGCATTCCGTTTAATCAAGTGAACACATAACAGACTGATTCACATTGTTTTATGGCATCAAATAACAGTTTCTGATGTAATTCCGTATGGGAGAAAAGGGGGGAGGTTGCTGTAAGTATATTTTGGCAGAATACTAGAAGAGGTCACAGACAACTGAATACTTAATGAAATGTTAAAGACTTCCAAAATTTGTTTCTTATGGCAAAATGGAAACTTTGCCTCTCTGATCTGTCTTTAACAGAAAGAAAAGAACAGCAGAAGCCAGCTAAAATATGCCAGGTTTAACTTACTTAATTGTTGGAAAATACAGTTTTCTTATGTTAAAGTAAATAAAGTCTACAGTGTTGGTTTGTATCCCACTATGTTAGTACTGCACCAGATATGCTATTAAATTGCCTGGAAGAATTTTGAACAATATCATCACAAGCCATTTGGAAGCAGAGCTGAGAAGGGTCGTACAGGAAAGTCTGTTAGAGTTGACAAAAAAATGCCACTATGTATCTGCTTTATTTGGGAAAATAAAAGGGGAATGGAAGGGAACTAAACAAATCCTCTGTGACAATCAGCAAAATTAAATGTATTTCATAAAAATTAAGGCATTTTGACATTACAGAGAGATGGGTCCAGTGATGAAAGAAGAAATTATGTTTTGGAGAATGAACTGTAATTATGGCTTGGAAAACATATGGATAGAGAAGGGAAAAAATTAAAGGAGATGTAGACAGATGAATTTGATGACAGTGAAAAGCTCTAGCCACCACTGCAGACCTGCAATGCTCAGGGAAGGATGCAGTTCCACCAAACTTCTCAAGTCCAAAATTTCAAATATATTTTCACTTTATTTTATGAACGCCCACCAGATACATATCTTTGATGCTACAGCACACTAGCTGAATAGAAATCAACAACATAAAAACCCTCTTCATAAAAGATTCAAGAAGTGAAATCCCAAAGCCATAACCATTTACTCCATGAGCATATCATCTTTGATAACCACATATAAATGACATCATGACAACAAATACAATGTACAATAATAAGTGTGCAATGGTACAAAATATACAAAAATGAATGTGTATTTAATATACATTCAACAATACCTCATAAAAATCTTTGTTGGGAAAGTGAAGTGCCTTTTCAAGAACAACAAAAAATGTACACCACTTCAGTTAAGACGTCCAAAGTATCTCCCATCAAAAGACTAAAGCCTGTGTTCTTTGACTGGAGATATAAAATAACTGAGCTGAATTTTCCCTGAAGAAAAAAAACATCTAAACTTCATAAAATTTTTGTCCACGTCTATTGTATAACAAAATATTTGGGGTGCAGAAAATTCAGTTTAATTTTACTTAAAAGTGGGCCCTCTTTTATTGATAGATGTAGCTCAGTCATACAAAATCAAATATCTATATTTCTCAGGGTAAAAAGACCGTTTCTGTCCATGTGTCTTTTGTGGTTTTGACGCATTCCACAATTCACATAGTTTTACTATAATGGAAATATGAGTCTGACCAGAGGTCAATACAAGAATCGTTTCTCATTTTCTCCTGGCTCTATACAAGTCTTGCATAATTTTACTCAAATAATTTTTGCCTAAGTTTCAGATTCCTTTGAGTTTGAGCTCAATGGGAATTTCAGGAAATTATTACAGTGGATAATATGAAGATCATATGCTTATAATGTGGCTGATTTTATGAAAAAGTCCACTTAGCCTCCAGTTTTCAAGGCAACATTTTGTGCCCTTTTTCCAAAGCAGGTACTTGCATTGACAGCAGAAAGCATTTAGTTGCTGATCTGCTCAAGTATGTAACCCGTGCTTAGCTCTGCTAGGCATCTGTCCCCGTTCCTTGCCTGGGTCCAGGAATAAAGATGGCTGGGTACTTCTAATAAGCCTCCCAAATGACAAAGCTGACCCCTGATTTCCAGAAGCAGAGATTCTTGCTTTACCTCCAGAGTTCAGGCTTTGTTCGCTTGCTACCCAGGGAAAGGTGACAGCCCAAGGGAGGGTACTGAAACTGCCAAGGACCTCTGTTGAAAAGACAAGCTTCCACAGAGAGGAACAAGCGCAACTTGCACTGCAGGTATCACTTTCCTTCTCTTTATAGAGTTTGAGCCTGTTACTGCCTATAAGCTCATGGGCTCAGATCTACACTTGATACAACAGAAGTTAACACATCTAAATATAATAGCACTAGGTTTTACCTCAACCCTGATGGCCAATGACTTAGGCATCACGAAATTCAACTTGCAGGTGCAACATCATGTCTCTTGTATTAGAGGCCAACACAGCCCTTCAAAGCATGAAAATCAAAAGTATTTTCCAAAGTTCAAAACTCACCTGAGGCTCATTCCAAGTACTAATCACAATTTTGACTTTAAGAGAGACTTATAGCTATGCTACTAAAGGACAATACACAACCTTTGCAGGAGGTTTCAGGCCTCTCTCAAAATCATTTCTTATGAATATGCGTAGAAGGAGTGATAGGAAATGAAAGGTACCTATAAATCATATGGCATGCCTGAGCGATGCCCAGGTGAATGCAAAAAATTCATGTATTTGCAGTATGTATATCTCTTCCTGAGTTGAATTTCATTCCCAGTACGGAATCCAAGTGTCTGCTTTCTTTTTTGGCAAAGTACTCAATAACATGGTAAGGCAATCCCATTTTCTGGTTTGCTTCTTGTCTTATTTCCTCCTAAATGGCCAAGCATTTCTCACCAAGACCACCACTACAACGTGTGCCAGAACATGTTTAAAATATGGTCCTGTAAAAATAGAAATTAGGTTTGTTTCTTTGAAGGCAGCATTAATTCTTCATATATTCTGGGATCTCGAAGATTTCAGCTGAACAGATTCAAAATTATCTTCCTTTTCCTGCAATGGAAAAGACAGGTTCCCATCAACCAGGATTCCTCAAATTCACTCCAACAGTTACTACAGTCACTTCTCTTAATATCTCCAGAGCAGCCTTTGCCAAAGAGTTTATTTTATTTCTACCACAGTCATTAAGTCCACATTTTCACCCTTCATTATTTAAGAACACTACTAATTCTGTAAAAATTTGCAAAATCAACAAAATTATGCTTTATATGTTGTTCATGGTACTTACTTTAGAGGGAACAGGGAAAGTTTGCATTTCATACTCATAGTATAGGATAGGTAGTCAGAGCTGGGAAATTGCAAGGCAATCATTTCTATGGTTATTATTACTTATTAATGTGTTTCCTACAGTAAATGAAATGTTTGGGGCAAAGTCTGTGAATGTAAACACCACTGCCTCGTTCCTGGATTCCTGTCCCAACTCCTCCTCTGGGAGACTCACAGGACAAAAAGACCCTACAAATCCTCTGCCATCTTAAAAATCAGGGCTGGAGGGTGAAGTTTTCTTTCTGTTTTTATTTGCTGGGTGACAGCCTAGGCCATCTGGCCAGCAGGCTTCAGGGTGAGAAGTGTTGACCTACATGTTACTGTGTGTGTGAACAACCCAATGGTCCATGCAGAAGCAATGAATGAAGGAGCCCTAATAAAACCACTCACTAGAAAATGTTGGTTCTGTCTTCGTGTACCTACCTTTTATACCTGTTGATGTACACAAACAGTTTGGTAACTATGTCAAACTAACCTCATGATCTGATCTTTAAAGCCATCTCACCCATATCAGGACAGCCTAGTGCAGACGTGAGAAAGAGCAAGGGAGACTATTTTCCTATGGTAGCCTACTGCGGAGTATATATTTCTTGTTCTGAAGGACCTGGTATTGTTATGCTAGAGACAACAGATGGAACTGGAACAGCCTCCAATCTGAGGCAGTTTCATCATTCTTTAACTTCTATATTCTCATTTAAAATAACAGTCATTTCTTTACAGGTCCAGCCCTGAATTCCTTGGGTACTCAAAACCACTAACAGCTTCGTAAATTGTTTTGCTACATAGAAATGCCATTGCCTGAAGCTTGAACATATCGTTAGGATACTTCAGATTTTTCTTTATCTCTCAGTTTACGTTCCTCCTCTTTTTCTCCCCTGTTTTCCTCCATGTATTTTTTCTGTATTTACAAGCATATGCAGCAGGAGATGAATTTTCTCATCTTTTGCATAAATGAAAACTGATGCCTATAATATTTTTTTTGCAGAAATAGATATTAAATTCCAGTTATCTGCAGGGATGCAGGACATGGATTTCAGAAAGCTAATGAGGTACTGGAAGCTGAGCTTGCCAGCTATGATTATCTAGCAGGAAAAAAAGAACCAGCTTAGAAACATCTGACAGTCTTCTTTAAAAAGGAGAGAATACTCAAGGAACCTGCTACAATGGATATAGAAAGTTTAAAAAACTCTTTTTGAGTCCAAATAGGCATTCAAGTGGTCTGAATGCTAAAGTACTAAAGTTTACTTTAAAGAGAAAAAAAAAATCACTTCTCCCACGCTCTCGTCTCTGTACTTCTAATCAAGAAGGAGCCAGTGGTTGGTGCTGAAAATGGAGTCAGCAAAGCTTTTACAGTTACCTGGTGTACAGCAAAACATGACCCTCACCAGCAGCACTGGTCATTATGCTCAGCCACAGCCAACCAACCCATTTCAAGGATGAAAAAATATTATCAGTATTTCAAAGTCAATCCCCATAGGATTCAAAATGGAATCAACTTCCATTATTGCAACACCCCCAGAAAATTTGATGTGATTTGATTTGATTTACATTTTCAATATTTTTAGTATTGAATTAAGAATGAATATTGAATTTCTGCCTATTTCCACAAGGAGCAACACTGATTTTGCAAGACAAATAGTCAGGCCAGGGTCAAGGGGAAGTTCTGCATGTTAGCTGTGTAATAGTAACATCTCCTAGGAGGGCTATCTGGGGAGCGTTGAAAGAGGACAACAGTTTAATAAAAAAAGTAAAAGAACAAAGAGAAGAGAAGAGAAAAATAAGGGAAAAGAAACGAGGCACAGAGGTTTTAATTGCACTGCACTTAATCACAGAAAGCAAAAAAAAAGGAATACAAGGAAAAATATAAAAATTCAATGTTGTGAAATGGACAAGAAACAAGACAGTGACTTTTTAAAATTAATTTTTATTATAATATTTTAAGAAATCTTCCTATTTTGAAACAACCCACTTCAGCAAAACTGTTTGAAAGGAAAAATGTCACCCACCTTTATCCTGACCATAACAGATGTCTCAGCTGGACTCACTTAAAGATAACATTACCCTTCCCATTGACTTTAAGGCACTTGGAATAAAGACCAAAGTGCTTGCAGGATCTACCATGATGGTCCTCTGTTGCTCCTCTCAGAAACATTCAAAGGAAAGACCTTTGTGCTATGCATTGAGACAGGCAACAACCCACATCACATGTGATCAAAAAAAAATGCCTTTTGCTATTGCTCCCCACTGAAATGGAGGAGGTTGCTGTATGGGGCAGTCTGTGGCTGACGCCTCCTCTTCAGCTGAATCCTACAGTACTCAAAATTATGCTTCTCAAGCCAGCCATGAAGCTAGCCCAGGTGAGCTGCAAGCAGCTGGCTGATGGCTATGTTCCCAATGTTCATTTTCTGTCTGTAACAGCCGTGTTTGCCTCAGCAATGGGGGTGTCTGGTAGGAACCTGGGAAGAGAGGTTCCCCCCGCCATTAGCTGCTCTTTTTAGAAATCATCCATATAATAAAGAATGCTACTGAAATCCCTCTGCAGAAGAAGGAGCATTTACTCAATATCCTGCAATATTTCTTATCATTATCCATTACTGCGGATTTCAGCAGACTGACTATGGACTGGGTGATGTGTGCATGGAAGGCTGCACAAAGCACTGTGCAAATTAGCATTACAGCCTCATCACATCCAGTAATAAACAAAGGTAATAATTATTTTTAGTATTAATAGTAGTAATTACTACTCACCTTCGTTGCCAAGGACTTGAGCTTCCCCAGCAGTGACTGCTTATTTGAATATACTATTTCTTCTTCATTATCTTCTCCTTCCATTATAGCACAGCTGTCAGCAGCTGGCAGCTCACACTCTTTTGAGTTCGCTGTCATCACTAATTTGGAATATTTATACTCCAACCTGAAGATATAAAGCCAGACAGGCACAGATTTTTTTACAAATGTCCCACATTCGAGGTCTTTGTAATTCAAATTATCTGCAGTCTTTCCACATAATTACTTCTGAGGTATTTACTGGAAATTAGATACTTTTAAATCATTAAAAACATGTAGCCAAAATAGTATTAACAATACATCAAGTTCCTGCTCTCCAGATTAGTCCTCTATCCTTATAAAAGAGCCATGATGTCCCAACAGACCACGAGTAGGTGGAGAGGTTTCCCTGCACGAAGAAGTGCGACCTCTGTGCTGGTTGAGGCAACAGGAGGTCTTACTTCAGCCTGTGTCAGAATCTGCATCGCACTTCTGTCCAAGGAGGCTATGGGGGAGAGGAGAGATGTGTAACAGTGTGTGGCAGGAGACAGCAAGAGGTAGGGACCATGATACTGGAGACTGGATTTGGCAAAATTGGTTGTGCTATGGGGCGATGAAATCCTGTTGAAGTAAAATCACGTTTTGAAAGTTTATGGCATGAGATTTGGGAAGCAGAGGACAAAGACGACGTGGAACAGTCAGTATGTTCAGTCTGAGATGCAGTGATCTTTTGGATGTGTACCAGACATAGACCTAAGCAATAAACGGTCAAGAACCTTATTTTAACTGAGCTGAAAGGGACTAATTAGACTGAAGAGTCCTTTTGGTATTCAGACCTTGAGAAAGCCATGCTGCTTACAGACCTAAGGTCAACCTCAAACTCTCAGAGATCAAAAAGACAGTTTCTGTTGGGAAAACATGCCATAACAAATTACTGTGGATTTTCTATACTTTCCTCATTAGCATTTTTGATAGCCACTCTTGGCAAATGAAACCTCAACTTGATGGATTAACAGACTGATCCAACATGGTATTTGGCATTCACATTGTCATAAGGTCACATCCGTGAAATGTCTTTCCGTTCACTACATCAAGCTTTTAGCTTACTTTTATACGGAACACAATTTGCAGTACTTACTTCTGGTTCTTCTTCCAAAAATAGCAGGTCAAGGCTATGAGCAAAACAGCCGTGAAAGCACCAACTCCAGCTCCAACTTTAAGCCAGAAATCCACTGTTTCACAAGTGCTCGTCCTTTTTTCTGGCAAGGGAACCCCTTTAATGCAATGCCTTGGTTCATTCCATACATACAAGGTTTCCTTTCAAATGGAAAACAGAAAACACCAAAAAGTGAGCTGCTTGTAGGAAAAGAGAGAACTATTTAGAGTTGAAGAAAACAAGCTGTTTTGAGGTAGAAAAGTTAGAAAGGGTTCTTTTCAATGAAAGCAAACCAAAACATGTATTTTAGGCTTTCAGACTCTAGGTGGAGTCACATTGTCTACTCAGTTGTCCCCTTGATTGTGCCTGCAGGTTCAGACATGGCAAAAGGATTTCCTCTTTCATATTGCTCTTCATCTGGCACAATATGAGGGCTGGACAACGATTGTGAAAGTGTTGTGCCTGCACTGGAGCTGTTGATCAACAGGACAGTTCTGACTCTGTGAAATGACTTTCTAATATTTGACTATAGAAGGCAGCAGAAAAAAATTGCATGCAAGGAAGGATGAATTTCTGAACTGAAATTCTGAATCTTTTCCTAGTTTGCCCTTGATGTTTATGGCTATTAAAGGAGTGAATCCTTTGGACACTCCACCCTTACACAAATAACTTGCCTGTATATATGAAAGCATACAGAGTTCATGTCCCTACCCATATAGCTGCTCAGGCACGAGCCAGCTCTCCTCCAGGAACCATGTTGTCATTGGTACAAATATCCCTAAGTCTCAACATTGCACCTCACCAATAAGGCTTGCTCCCAGCCAGCTCGGAGCCTGGACTGAGATTTACAAATTCTACGTGCACTTACATATTGACTTGCACACTAAGTTTCATCAGAGTCCAAGTTATACCCAAATGAACCCATCTGACTTGGAGACTTGGGTGCTGTACCTGAAATCCTTTTTTGCAGGCTCCCTCAATCTCGTGGTAGTCTTGCTCTGTGCAGAGAGGGCAAGCTTCTGCACTTTCCCACACAAAGTAGAAAGTGCAACCATCACAGGTGCCAGCAGGGCATGAGCTAGGAGGAGAGCAAAGCTTGGTTAACAGTTATGAAACGCTCTGGGGTTTGCATCCTTACATCACATTCTGCTGCTGGAGATCAGTAATGTTAAATACAACAAATGGGTAAACATTCATCAAGTCAGTAGATGAAAAAATCTGGGGGAAGAACTTTTCCCAGTTTGTAAAATGCCTTCTCAAGGGAAAACAGATGCTGGGCTGTCACAGGTCTAACATAACAGTTCTGTTGCTGGCAGTGAGTGCTACTCGCACACCTACAATGAAGAGAAAAGAAAGCAAGCTTTGGAGACCAGCAGAACTACTCCAGCACAGGGTGGGCCAGCATGTGCCTCTATCGCTCTTCTGCGCTGGGTGACTGTTCCACGTGAATACTTCTATCTGATTCCTGCTGTTCTAATGATGTCTGGGTGATTTCGTCCATATGGAATGGACTTGTCCTGTCATGGTTAATTACTAGAAGGATGTTCACCAGTTAATGAAGACATAACAGCTTCTCTTAGTCTAGGAAAGACTAATGGCCCTATTTTGTATTCAGTCTGCAGAAGAAAAGAGTACTGGCAATGGCAGAACATTCACAAAGCTTTTGTTACTGACAATTACATCAGGTCTAACAGCAGCAATGGCCAAAAGTCCATGAAAGAAGGTAGGTCATGTAAAAGTGAAATATATCCATACAGAAAAATGGATTTAAAGGGGGTTTTATGTATCATTTGGAAATCTGTTATCCTGATCTGAAGGATTGAAAATCCACAGCCCTAAAAGTCCGTTCTGTCTTATCCTGATTTGAATAACTGATAACTGTCCTCTCTGGTTTATGGAACATATGTACATGGCAAGAGCATTGACAGACCTTTCTGCCCAGCCTCTTTCATCCTATACCGTAACTTCATGTGATACTAAACACTGTGTCTGGAGGATCAAGCAGTATTACTTGACATGTATCAGACACCTCACTGTTTGAAAATAGCTGCCTGACTACTGAGCTAATCAAAGGGGGCTAGGAAGGGAGAAGTCGACAAGAACCACGATAAGGTACGTCATGTCAGCTGTGTGCCATTTCTGCACATGCTCACGCTTTTAAAAGCAAGGTAGGTTACTCCGCCCTCACTACTGGTGGGTTATCAGAGCCCACATCTTGTTTAACCTGCAACACTAGAAGGACACCTGGAGGATTTTCACACGGCAGCTGATGGTGGCTTGTCACCCATCATAATTTGTAGTGGTGTGTCAGGTCCCTAAGAAACTGGGGTAAACATCTCCGAAAGTGTCCAAACATCAATCCCTCATCCATCACCTGTGAAGCAGCTGCCCCTTTGTATTCATTCAGATGAGCGTGGTTCACCTGTCCCAGACTTCTCACACTGCTAGTTTTTGGGAAGGAGACTTAAATTTTGGGAAGGAGGACGAGTGAGGGCGCAATCAGCAGACTTATAGTAATGTCCAGATGGACTAAGGTGGGCCTTGGCAGCCAAAGAGAACAGTTATCAGAGTTGAGGGGAACTTCTGAAAAATCACAGTGTTGCTGAAGAGTAACAGATTTAATTATTTTATTGTTTTTTCTCTGCAACTTTTCAGGTGAAGGAATAAACAGCACTTTGGAAAAAAGAAGTTTTTTGGAGTCACTTGAATCAGAGTGGAGGTAAAAAAGGTCAGGCAAGTTAAACGCAACTAGTACAAGGGGTCCAGGATAGAAATTGGAGTGATGAGACACATAAATAAACACATATAGAACTTGAACTAGACAGAGTCAGGGCTCACAAAAGCATTGAAACAGCAAATTTCATCGTTCCTAGGACAGGTAGCTGTTTTTCAAAAATATCACTTTGTTCACAGCCACTGACGTAGATCAAGGACAAAAAACTACCTTTCAAAGCCCAGACTAGGCAGTTCTAATCAGGAGGCCGAAGACTAAAATAAAGATCCAAAATAAAGGAGAAGTGGAGACAAGAGAACATCACTACATTTGCTTTTAGCTTTAAGCTTGGAATAACCTGCCTGAACTCTAGCCTCTCTCACCGCACAGCCTAAATGCACAGCAGTTGTTCTGCTGAGAGGAGATGGACACAAACATCCTTCACCTAGGAGAAAGGGGTGAGACCTCCTGGGTGGCTGATGACAGAGATAGCACTTCTCATTGCTGTTAACTATAAAGTTACTGATGAGTTTTGTAAAGGTTGCCTGAGGAGAAAAGTCTTTTAGGCACTACTAGGATACAAATACATAAATACCTGGGCACAGAAAGCTCTCCTTGGTCTGGTTTGTTGGGGTTACATCTCATTGTCACAACAGTTGCACGGCCATTTTCACACGAGGTTGTCACTGTTGAAGATCTATTGTCAAACAAGAGGGGAAATGTAACACGTTTACACTACCGTAAGTACAAGTTGCTCTTTCATAGGTCTCTGCCTATTCATGCAACTGCAATATTAAAGTACCTTTACCACAGTGCTTTTGCCTTTGTCATCCAGAAGAAACAAAAGGAGCAACAGAAGCAGGGTAGGTTTCACCACTTCATTTTAATCTCAAAGTGCTCTGAGATGCGACTCAGGGAACTGCTCTGTTTTTCTAGCTAATTTGTATTCTGCTGACCCAAGGAATAATCTTGCCCACAAATCAGATAGAATAATTAAAAAAGAGAATTGCAGGTGCTGTGGTTGGTGTGTTATTCTGCTGGAGAGTTTATAATGCCTCTCTCCTCACCCAGGAATCTGAGAACCACACTGTTCTGAAA
>VZSC01018207.1:47088-67896 GCA_013398225.1 Steatornis caripensis | reverse complement strand
ATTCCAACATGGTAGATATTTTAAGCCAAGTTCATAATATACTCGAAGTAGGGTCACTGCTGTGGGGTTCAGTTTGCAGAATCAGACACATAATTTAAGTGCTTACACATGCATCCATTGTGGATATCCAAAGTGCCATAGCCAATTAAGATCTATCACTAAAGCCAACACAACGTACAAAGACAATCAGTAGAACAAATTTAGGTATGTTCCTTAAGATAAGATGAATAGCCCCAGGGGCTCCAGAGCCCAAGCTTAGAAAACCAGTTCACATGAAGACAGCAGCATATAGACATCTCAGTTGAGGTGATCTTTGAGCTAATTCTCACCCAGGTCAAGGTATTCTTTTTACGGAGGAAAGAACAGGAAAAGCACACTAGTAACCGCGCAGTTTGGAACAACTATTTTTAACCTCGATGAGTTCATTTTTGTAGCATTAAAGTAAACACAAATGAATGTGAAAGAAAGTATGCGACAGGAAGTGGACATATCAAAACCATATATGAGAAATGATGGAAAGGAACACAACACTGGAAGTGCCACCTGGATGAATCAAAGGTCTGGTATCACTCTCTACAGATCAAGTGTAATTTAGATTTGAGTAACAGTGTTCGCTGATTTCTTAAGANTATATGAGAAATGATGGAAAGGAACACAACACTGGAAGTGCCACCTGGATGAATCAAAGGTCTGGTATCACTCTCTACAGATCAAGTGTAATTTAGATTTGAGTAACAGTGTTCGCTGATTTCATAAGATGTTCTTCAACATGCCAATCAATATCAGCCAAATACTGATTAAAGTGATAATGATTAAAGGTGGATTAAAGATCTCCACTCCCAGTTTTAGTTTACTTTAAACAAACGAAGAAATTTTACATACCAATAAACAGTATTTTTTACCTACTTGTAAAAGAAATGCACGTCAGGTATTTTGCTTGGAGAAGGAGGAAACATATCTGTCTTGACACTGATATTTTCCAGTGTTGTTTCAACAGTAGCTCCTAAAATTTGGGAAGGAAAAAAAAAAAAAGGAGCAAGCGAAGAATGGATTTCTGAGGGGTTCACATATAACATTTTTTCAGTCTGAAAGGTATGGTTCTCACTTAATAGCACTTTAATGACATTACCATACTTTATATTTTCTTCTATTCTAACTAAACTTTGCAGATTTGTGTGTATGTTCCTCATACAGCCTGATTTCCTCATATAAACATAACAAAACAAAACAAAAAATGAATAAAACAACAGCAGTATAAATAAGTTTTACTCTTTTGTATGAATTTAAAGCAATCACGGGATGTTACAGAATCAAAAAATAATTTAGGTTGGGAAAGGACTGCTGAAGATATCTGATCCAATCTACTGCTCGAAGCACATGCCTTGAATTTATAACCCTAACACGCCATAACCATGCAACACCCTGAGCAATCTGCAGTACTGTGGGAGAAAAACTGAAAGATGAAATGACAATATTCAGAAGGATTATGGAGTCTTAGGCAAGCCTTAATGGCAGATTTTGGTGCAAATGATGGCCTGGTGTGTGGAACAACACAGGTTACATAGGTCTGCGTGGACTTTGGAGAAGAGCCGAAGAAGAGTAATTTTCAATTTTCAATTTCAAAATTCAAGTAACCAAAGTTCTTAGAGATCCTTCCAACCCCATGAACCAAAGAAGAGAGAAATATTGGTGCTGCACTTGAACATCTCAGAAGAAGAGGGAGCTGTACAAATGGGATCTGCTACATCCTTCTAGCAAGGTGAAAGGTGAAAAATTGCTAGAACAATAAGAAAACGTGATAGGTAAATATAGTAGATAAAAATGGTGACAGATTGCACTAGGCACTACTACCTGTTGTAGGACAAGTCAGAGTCTGAGATCGTGAAAGCACATGGATCAATGTCCTCAGTAACATTCCCCAGGACGGCTTGCAGGGGAGACATGGCTACAAAGCATCACATCAACACAGAAAGCAAAACGAGTTTTCCACAGCAGCCGTAAGGAGCATGTGCAGAAAGATGTCAGGTTACTGCGGAGGGAGGGGCCTCCATTCTGAGAACACACACTGGTGTCAGCAAGGATGATCATTTCCTCTCCTCAAAGACACTGCATCTAACACAGGGCAACTTAAATGTGGATTGCAACACAATGGACAGAGATTAGTTACTCGCTAGACTGGAAGATGATAGCTCCTAGGGATGTTACTGTATTCAACAGAGGCAATGGGAGAATATGCCCATCCAGTATGCAGTGCTATAGAGATGGCATTTCAAAGTGCAGTTCCTCAAAAACAAGAACACTAGAAGCAAAATCAAGTGTGAAAAAAGGTCATTCTTCAGAGGATATTAATCATATGGCTAAAAAGCCACAATGATTCTCTCAAGAATGACAATAGCATGGACTAAGAGTTCACCTTGGATCTGAACAGTGGTAAAAGAGCAATTCAAATTAAAACACTGGCAAAAGCTTAATGGAGGGGGAACAGAGAATCAAATAAAATCAAAAGTTACAAGTTACAGAAAAATTATAATGATGCTGAAGACTTCAGGGAAAAGCCTGTGTTTGGCAGCACTAGAAAAAAATGTTTGGAGCTTTTTTAGAAATACTGGAAATAAAAGTTCGTCTTATGGATAGGAAAGGTAAACTTCAACCATTTTAAAATGTAACAATTGTGATAGAGAAAAGGCAGCAGAAGAGCTTGATATATTTTCTCTGTGTTCAGAAAAAATCAGGACTGTCTCCTTGCTTTCCAAGACAATGCCTGAACACCTCATTCCTTCAGTAGCAGGAGAGGATATTGGCATCTACTTGGCATGCATGCTTGTAAACAAGCAAACTCATCCCTAAAAGTGACCTTTAATAGAGCTTTTAATGATGGGGAAATGTCAGAAAACTGATGGAGATATGGTAAGCCAAATTACATTGTGGCTAACACAATAAGGCAAAATAACAGAAATGGTAAGTGGAAGATGGGTTTCAGTTAATGAGTAGACACATAACGAGTGACAGTCAACGTGAATTTGTGGAGAACAGTTCTTGCTGAACAAATCTGATTTCATTCCTTGAGTGCTGATGACTTTGGTTGTTAAAGAAAATTATGCATATTTATCAAGTATTTCACTAATTACTACATGAGATTCTAATTAAAAAGTTAGCAGTGTAACATCAATTAAGTGCACACTCTGGATTAAAAATGATTTGACTAACTAATTATAAAATTATCTGGCCATGGGAAATTGTCATCAAATGGTATGTCTCCAGGCTTCTCTAGGCATCGATATCCAAGTCCCAAAATGCAAGATTATCATCAGAGATCTGCAAGTAACTACATAATCACTGTTGGTAAAGTGTGCAGAAGAGACAGAGATTAAGAGGAACAGGAATAAAATACAGAGCAACTTGGTTTGCTTGCTAAGCTGGTCCCAATCAAATCAAACATATTTTAGTGCACACAAGTGCAGTAAGGGATGAAGGCCAGTCCTAAGGAAGATATTTTCCCTTGGAAACTGTTACTCTGAAAAAGATCTAGACTGGACATCAGATCCAAGAAGCCATTATGAAATCCCATGAGTCTGGAGAAAGGAGGACTCAGGGATTCCATCCCGGCAAGTAAATACAAACATAGGAGTGACTTTCTTGCCATTACAGTGAATTAAATACTGGAATACTATTCTGTTCTGATGCACATGCCTTAAGAAATTGTAGTAATGAGTTACAGAGACTGCAGAAAGAGCCTTAAAAATTATTCAGATGCTTGAGAGAAATACATGATAGCAAGAAACTTAGATTGGTCTACTTAGAAACTTAGATTGGTCTACTCTTACAAGAGCAGACTGGAGTGGGTGCGATAATTCCAGTACACAAAATATTTCCCCAAGGAGGAAAATGTGGGTGTGAAATGAAGAAAGAATAACAAGAAGCAAGAGCTGAAAACCGAAGCCAAGTAAATTCAAACAGGAAACAAGTCTGCTTTAAAACAAAATACACAGGCGGTGTTTGACCAGTGGAAAAAAATACCAACAACTGTGGCAACGCTTTTCTTTCTGGCAGTCTTAAAAGCCCAGGTTGAATGCTCTTCCAAAGACGTGCTTTTGTCAAACACGAGTTTCCGGGCTCAGTGCCAGGGAGAAAGTACAAACACCCAGTGCCTGTAATGGATAGGTGAGCAGACAAAATGACTTCATTGTCTAATCGGGCCTCAGACTCTGGGAACTTGTGAGCTGGAGCAACGCACGACTTAACGATGTGCATGGCCCCATGCTGCCCTGAGCCTCCTCCTTCCTTGCCTAATTATGTCTCAGCACCAGCTTCTTCTTCTGAAATTGTCCTAGTAGGGACTTGGCATGAGCAGAAACACTTGGACTAATGTGACTACTGCAGTGATTGGTCTTGCCCTGCACGAGGTGGGCAGGAAACTTGAAAGAAAACTAGTGCTTTTTAATTACATTCTCCAGATTTTTGTGCTGCAGTTCTATGCACCATGGGACCCACCAGACCAAACACAGGGAAGAGTGAGTAATATGGGCATGGAAAACAAAGAATGGGAGGAGCCCTTACTCTTCTCCTCCAGCCATCAGCTGTACTAAAACAGCAGCAAAAAGCAAAGGCATCTGTCCACATCTGCTTCACAGCTCAGGAATAAAGTGGGACTGAATCCTGGGCTGTCCCTTCACTCTTCTCCCAAGATAACACAGCACTGCTGAGCTGAGAAGGATTCACTCTGCAGCCCTAAGTACATGAGAGTACATTCATGATAACAACAGGCAGTAGACAAATCAAGTACCTAAGAACCTGTCAGCAAGGCTGTTGGACTGCAGAGCCAGGGCCGTTCGGAAACCCTTGCTGTCCGACGGGATGATGGTGGACTGACAGACAAAAGCTCCCACAAAGTTGGAGAAATCTTCTGATTCTGCAACCATTTCCTTCAGAGTAATATCTGTGATGTTGTCGGTGCAAACAGCCATCTTCTTTCCCTGTGGACAATCAGGAAAAAATGGCGAAGCTGTTGGTTGTTGATACGACATTAAGAAGTCTGGGAAAGGAGAGCTTGCAAACTCCCCGACTGCAAACTGGATGAGCTTCATTACCCCACCTTAGAAGCAACATGATGTTTCTATCATGAGAGGGACAAATTGCAACAACAAACTATGCCACTGCGAAAGCTCCAATTAAAGCCTTGAACAGACCCAGAAACACGATGTCACCTCTGGTATGTGTCTTACCAGAAACCTGTGCTACAAAGCGCTCTTCTTTGTTTATCTTGACAGCACAGTGTTTACTTGCAGAGCATAATAAAATGGTTTGCGAAGGAAAATCATACTTCCCTTACCTGTAAATAATATACTCCAGAATACCTCTTTGTTTGGGATTTATCCGGATAAAATATTTTCAAACCACAAATACATGAAATCCCTAAACAGTTATACAGCCTTCAAGACTGCATTAATGTCACATTTCCAGGCCAGTACTAGAACCTCAGAGCAACAGCAATGAAAGACAAATCACCAGACTCGGTAGTCTTGACAAAATGCCAAGCACTCAGGACGTAATCATATGCTTGGTAGTACTGTAGACCATCATAGCAGTCTGGGAAAATGAAGACTAGATCCACAGGGGAGTGAGCATATCTGTACCTTTGTGGATCTAGTCGTCAGCGGCTCTAATCCAGGTGGTACTTAAATGCACATTTAAGCCTAAAAGTATGCAAAACGCTGTGAAGAAATGTGACTACTTGTTTACCTCAACTCATGCAAAACCTCTGGTATGTGGGAAAGAGACTTCAGAACTTTACAGGGCTGAACATCAGTGTAGACTACAGGCATTGGCTTTCATGGGACAAAGCACAGCACTGGCATTGCTCCGAAACTTTAACTGCGTGTATGTGACAGTGACGTCCTCCGGTACAGTCCAAGCCCCAAACAGAACAAACTTGACTCTGGGGCAGAAACTGTTTGCACTCATGGACTAAACACATTTTTCCACCACTTTAAACGGTTGCAATCAAAGTCAGCAACGGGCACCCCAGTCACTGGCAGAGAGCAGGGTGACCAGGGGCTCTGCTGACAGCAGCATTCCCTGCCAAGTCACGAGGGAAACATATGGAAAGAAGTTGGCAACTGAAAGACTCAGGCTCTTTGCTTGAGTTCCTTGGCGGCAGCACAAAAAGGTCAGGGTTGTGACCCAAGTGACTTGAAGGCATAAGAATTAAGAAAAAGTAGTTTTTCTTGTGAGCGATACTTATGTCTAAAACACTGTCATTTCTGTTTTGGAAAATCGCTTTGCTGCTCAGAAGTCCTCTCGCACTGCTGAGCAAGATCCAGATGAAAGTGTTTCCATGATGTCGGTGACAGCTCAGCTGTACGAGAGTCCTTGTCCTGTCTCAGTGTGATCCCACAGAGCACCAACACGCGCTCTAAATTGGTTAATCTCCCACGACCCTCAACACCAGCTGAGCTCACCTCATTCCCACACAGGCTGATGTTAAAGAAGTGGAAGAACTTGGTCCCTCGGGAAGTGAAGCTGGGTCCACTCATCAATGAGCCCACCTGGCTGAGGTTGCTAAAATCGTAATTCAGGCTCTGATTATCCTTAAGGTACGACACCAGGCAGTCACTGAAACAGGCAGAGTGGTCCTTCAGAGAAGAAGAGGCATTCATTAAAGAGCAGTTATGAACCAGCAGCAAACCGTTCACCCGGGAATTAAAGCAAGCAGGTGCAGACAGGACTGCTTTCCTTCTTAAGGATGGAGGGGAACTTTGTCCAATTCCTGTAATTCACCTTTCCCTTGGGAGAATGCCCACTCCTGTTTCAGTCCCTTGCAATCACATATCAGGACTTTAAGGTTCCCTAAGCCTGGCCCTTCTGCTGTCCACTGCATTAGCCAAGAAAAAGAAGAGTTTCTTGCTTTGTTTTGTTGTGGGTGCTTTTAGGATCCCAATGTCCCAGGTTAAAGCCCTGTAGATAGACCAGAACGTGGCCTCAGTTACACTTGCATCGTGCAAAGCAAACACAAGAAAGTGCTCAAGAAACAGGGACAGGATACGAACTCAACTGGAGAAAGGCAGAACGGGAACAAATTGGAGCAGTTCTTCAAGGCCCTGTGCACGCAGCTCCTTGCCAAAGGATGCTGCACATGATAAATGTTTATCCAGGCTTAAGGGCAATTCCATATAAGAGGAATTTGTTACAGGTTTCTAAAGGCACAGAAACATCATCCAGCTGAGGAAGTCTCTGAGTGTAAAACAGCAGGAGTCTGGGACAGTTTTAGGTGGAAGTAACATACATGCTTTGCCCTGTTCTTACACCATCCCCAGTACAGCTTCTGGAAACGAACCTTTTTTTGAGCCGGTGAGGTCAATTTTATCTTTTTATTACATATTTACAAACAGAAATTAGACCAGGGACATATTTGGCAGTGTGGGATCGTTGGTTATAATTACATTCCAATGCTCACAAGGCACATACCTGTAGGAAAGCACTAAAACTGTCCCTTTGATTTCTTACATCCTAATAAACCCTGTCCGCTCATCACTCAGAGACACCCAGTATCTGTACCTTGGTGCTCTTGCTGCCAGGCCCACACGGGATGCAGGCCTCTCTGCCGTAGACCTGGTGGATGGACAGGAAGGTGTTGGCCGGGCACTCCTTGCACTGGCTGGTCTCCTTCTCGATATAGTGTCCCGCTGGGCAGGGCACGCAGGATGAGCCAGACTGCTCGGAGCCCAGTGCACAGGCCCGGCAAGAAGAGGCGACTCCATCCACTGCGTTGGTCACCGTGATGGAGTAGATCTTTGCCATGTCATTGATGAACTGTCTGCTCTGGAACAAGAGCCGAGGAAACCACCCTGGTGCCATTGCGCCATTGCGTGCGGACACTAATCACAGCACTGTGCACCGGGGCACTGATTCAGGGATCAACTTATGCATGCGCCTGTCTGACAACATGGATGGTTTATCCACAGCTGCCTCCCAAGGGACGCTATATGGTGACAGCTGCTCACCCTTTACAAGAAGCCTGTGAGCTTCAATGGAGGGCAAGAGCTCTGGCGGTGAGTGTCCAAGGAAAGCTGTGCTGTAAAGCCCCGTACGTAAAGAAGCACTTACATCTTGGCCCTCATTTATTCTCTGAAAGGCCCAGGTGAAAGTGAAGGAAGCGTTTTTGGAGATGATGTGAGTGTAGGATTGTTTCTCTTTACTTCTTTCCCATGATTCCACCACATTGGTATTTTTTCGATTAACATCCTATAACACGGGCATAAAAATTTTTTAAAAAACCAAAAAGTGTGGTCATGCTACACTAAAGACAAATGTTTTATAATACAGAGAGAGAAATATATAAAGGACTTTACAATTGCATTTAACGTTTAATAAAGGAGAGCAAAAACACTTATTCTGTTTTCCATCACGGGTAATTTTTTAATTGAGAATGGGTGTCTATTCCAAAAGATGCTCTAGTTCACACAGCAGTTAAGTTCAAAGTCCTATAGCAGATAAATGTTATGAAGACAGATTCAGCACAGTGGTTCTTTCAGGTTTGAAACTCTGCTTTTGTACAAAACATTTGGGTACCAGAGCACAAGAAAGGAAGGCCAAAATTCAAAGAAAAATTGTAATTTCCGCCGTCTTCAGATACCCACTGTGTTGGTGTCTCTAGTGAAACAGAACTGGGGCTAACAAGACAGTGTCAAAGTTTACCCAAGAAAAACCTGTTCGGTTCATGTTCGTGTTTCTTATTCTCCATCAGCTGTAAATGTTCCCATGAAAGATGCTTTTCCTTTAAAACAGATTCCTTTAAATTGTCATTAAAGGCAGATTCCTTTAAATTGCCACCTACTGCTGTTTGCAGACTCCTTTAAATTACCACCTACTTTCCACTCACTTCTCTTTAAATTAAGAGCAAATTCCTTTAAAGTACCACTAAATACGAAATAGAAAGGACCAGCTTCCCTTTGCAATGGCAGGGGCAAAGGGGACGTCACAGACCCAGTTACCTTCCTCAGATGATGGACTTTCAATAAGCAGGTGACGAAAGTAAAAAACATGTCTCTTTGCTTTCCCAAACAAATGTCTGTCTGCTGCCCTACCGATTCTCCAGGTCGCTGACAGGATCAAGAATAAATTTCCAAATTTTTCATTTCCCATCCCTCTGTCTCACATCTTGATTTGTGACTCTATACTTCTGGAGGCTAACTCAACTGCACGAGAGACACTGAGAATTTTATCAGGCAGTTTAATGGGAAAATTTGACCCTTTGGTGTCCAACGATTTCTTTTAAAATAAACAGATAACCAAGAATGGTTCACAATTCACATGGTGGAGGAATTTTGCTAGGTCATTCATTAAATCCTTCCTGCAAGGGCACTGCAGATATTAAACTAATGTCATATTTAATCTCAGTCACAATAAACCAAGTGCAACTAATCACACCTATGTAGAGGTATTAAAGTGACATGTGGAATACCAGGCTCAGTCCTCAGTCATGGAGAGAGAGAGAGGTCTCACTTACCGCCATAAAGTACAGCACGCAATCTGCTGAACAGATGGTCTCAAAAATAAAAGTAATCCGTCCTAGTTCTGACCCGGTTGCTCCTGTCACTGATGTTGGAGGTCTGTTTAACAGAGAAGGAACAAAGCATTTACAAGGTGCTCTCCAGACAAGCGGCAGTCAATCCTTCAAATTGCTTTTCATACAGCAGGGAAACCATCAAAGTCCTGGCACATAAAACCTGCTCTTGCAGAACTGCGGAGGCCAGTTTTGCACAGCAGCTCCGCACTGAGTATCGGGCACAGCAAGATTAATTTTTAAGTGTCTGACTTCTTTATGGTACAGTTCTCTCCTCATAACCAACGCCCAAATTTGACCGTATTGGTAGGGAATCTTACTGCTTAAATGCATTATGTGCTTTAAGTGATTCACACGTATTTAATTGCATCTACCCTGCACTCCTGGGAGACGCGTTCAGGAGTTTCTTACAAACCAGAAGTATCCAGGGTACTCCCCTGCAAAGTACTAAACAGTAAACTGCGACACACTGAGCTTTTCCACAGATATGTTTCTTGCTTCTCTTTTATTTTCATTGCTGTTTGCCCATACTGTAAAATAAAAATCAGGGTTTGCTCGCTGGGTGTAAAACACTACAACGCCCCTCAGCTGAGACAGAGCAAAGGGAGGGTGAGGTTCATTCTGCCGTACCTTACCTGTCTTAATAATCGGCACCTGGTCTGAGCTAGGAGTCTAAGCTCATTGTTTTCACAAAGAAGAGACACAAGCACCTCAAACAGCTAATTCATCCTGTCTGAGGGTCCAGGAGAGGTGGGATGCCCCGTTCTCCCGCGGCGCCTGCATCTCTCAACTGGCTCCAGTGGAAGCACAGACTGTGCAGGCTAGCCGAAGCCACAGGGCAAAGCAAGGTGGGTTTCTGTAAAACACCTTCAGGGCAGGCACCGGTATCCACCCCACGGCAGATTTAGCTGGTTATTTTGGTATAATTTAGAAACAGAGGGATAGGAATATCTTTTCTCAGTTTCCAGACAACCAGCTGGCATCTCAGGCTGAAGCAAACACTGATGAAAACCAGGGTCTTACAGAATCATCTGCTGCAATGGGCTGACTGGGGGCACAGGAATAAAATCCAAGTTTCCTCTTGTCTCTCATTCGTGACGTTGTTGCACTTCAGAACGGAAAACTCTGCTCATTTCAGGGATAATGTGAAATAGGTGTATGAGGCAGAGATAAATGAGAAATAGATGAAAAAAAATCCATATTCCTTACTTAAATCCCGGGATGTGCAAGTTCAAGATAAGATAGTCATTGTCAGAGCCTCCTGCCCCACTCTGGATGTGATCACCAGCCACCTCCCAACCTTCACAGGACAACAAAAGAAAAAAAATAAGAAATTGATGGTTTCTAGGTCATGTAGCAAAAAAAAATCCTATATTACTACACTTTTTTGAGTAATTCAATATTTCAGTACGTTTTAAAGATGTCTATTATAAACTATAGAGCAGTATAATAATGCTTTTGAATGAAAAATTTTAGTAATTGTATGAACTGCTGATTTTATAGGCAAATGTCACTTCAAAATCAGCAAAGCAATTGAAATTCCCTGACCCGTGCTGTGGAGCTCAAAGGAGATGATCCATCTGATCTCTTCCAGCCTTAAAACAGATGAATCGATGAATCTATGTGTTAAATGTTAAGCCCGTACTTCAGTGCCCATCTGCTCGACATGTATAACTCAAATCTTGAGTTACATTAGCCTGACACGGCCGGTCAGGCTGAGGAAAATCTCTCAGAGAAGGCTGGAGGTGGGAGCTGTGACTGCTCTCTGCTGCAATCTTAGCACATGTGCAGAGAGAAACCTCTGAGTGCTAAATGAACAAAGATCACGGACTCTAATTAAGGTTTTGCAAAAGAATTATGCGTGACCTCAAAGAGCATAGTTATCACAAAACATGAAAGGAGATAAAGTAGAGAGAAGTCAAATGGTTGAGTTTCTTTCAGCGGGGATATTCAGACACATCAAAGCCTGCGGTGGGATAGGCCCTTGGCTGCGGGGACTCCACAAAGGCTGCAGCTCCTGCCCTCTTCTGGTGTACGAGAGATTTTTAATTTCTTTGTAATATTGTGACATTGCTTCCTGTAGGAGATTTCAAGACTGGTGTAATTAAAGAAAACGGGGGAAACTATGTTGCAACTCACATAGCAAAGAGCACATTCATTTTGATGAGTGCTGCATTACAACAGCAATCAGTGCAGGAGAAAGACAGGCAGGTAACAACACAGGGAGTTTGGCTCACCGTTCATCCCATCGCACTTTGAGTTGCCGACATTAAAGCAAGACGTCTTCATGTTGCCTGGCAGGATGTTCCACCACTTGTACTCAAACCCAAGAGCTGGTTCAGTCCCAGCAGGGCAGGCTTTGCACTCTACAGGGCAAGAGGGAGGGAAAGGATATCACACGGCCAAAGTGCACCTCAAAGAGTGTTTTAAAGAACATAGACATTGATTTTTTACTCTCTGGGGCAAGTAATGAGGAAAGAAAATAATTTAGCTCTTCATAATTAAGCAGCCAAAGACTTATCAGGACCAGAGGAGTGGAAATGAGACTAGCATTTTATAAATTGCAGATCATAACCTCGTGGTAAGTAATCTGCAACCAATCCCCAAGCCACACTTCCTTTCTAATGGCTTCAGCTGAAGGTTTGATCACAGCGGCAAACACGAGCTCCCACAAAATCCTGTAGGTGACCACTGGGCCAATACATCTCAGAATCAACAAGCCAGACTTTAGGCTAGACAATGTTGGCAGGGTACTCATCTGACAGTGCTTAAAATGAGATTTTCACAGGGAAGAACTTGGCATGGACAGGAGAACGGGTGAAGAGGAATTACTGACTGTAAGAGTTCTGATTTCCTTCTCAGAATCCATTAAAATAACCCTCAGGATGTTTATACGAGCCAAGAGATGCATCCAGAACACAGCAGGTCAACTTAGAGCAGCAATCCCTGATAAGAAAGGACTTCAGAGAGGAAACAGATATCCAACTCCCTCTCCCCAATGTTATTTAATAAGTATTTCATGCAAAATGAACTCTGGCTTATGATGATGTGTCATTAAACCAAGTCACATGCAAGTACACAACTGCTTTTGGGGACACAAGCAAATTTTTTTGTGGACTCCTACCCTGTGTCCCATCCGAAAATGTGCCTGGTGGGCAAGGAGTACAGGAAGACGAGCCATTGTTATAAAAGCCAGGATTGCAGGGTGGGCAATCCTTCCTCTCTCCAGAAGGAGGTAGGGTCAATGCATCAGGGAGATCCTCTCTGCAGATCTTGGGTTCAATCCATTTGTACATGATCTGAGTCTGGAAGGAGAAGACAATGAGTTCACATAGTGTGTTAGGAAGCTTTAAGACTAGATGCACAAATCAAAGTCCCCCTTGTAAATGAAATTAGGGTATTCCCAATGTTTTAGGCCAAAATCAGACCTTGCACATCCAGGACAATAAAGGGAAGGGCAGAGAAGGGAAACAGAAGTGACTGAGTTCACAGGTGATTCCAAGATTTCAGGCCTTAAGAGCAAAGAAAAAATGTGAAGATTAAAATAATTACTACTGTTTATTCCTATTTATTTAGTGGATTTTCCCATGAAAATGTTCCTGAGGAACGTCAGATGAATACTTCTAACAATTGCATAAGCAATCTCTGCACTTTAACCACAGTAACCCAAAACATAACTTCTGCATTATAAAATCCCTTTATTAGGAAAGCACTTGTTAGCAGAGAACACCACAAGTTCTGCATTTTCTTCATACTGGCCTGTTCTTTGGAAAATCCTCAATTTCTCTCCAGTCATTTTCACCTACTGAGCAAATGCCAAAACTACACAGGAATTCTTCCAGCTCCTCACCAGTCCCTCGACATTACATACGGAGCAGGCTATGAACACTAACGTGAGTCAGTCCTTGGCGTTACCATATACAACAGTATCACCTCTCTGACATCACCTCTCTTTGCCGACATAGAGTTTTCTTACTTCAGGAAAAGGCTTAGGCGAGATATATCACCCGTGGCATTGAGTTTCAAATTTCATCTGTCATTGGGCCTACGCCTGAAAGGGTTTAATAACTCAAGACAAAAGTTAATTGAGTTCCAGAGCTGAGAAACTCAACTGGCAAGCCTTTGACCTGGCCACAGCTTCTTCTCTGGCTATTTGCAACCTTTGGCTCCAGCAGTGCAATCAGGGACCTTTGAGGTCAGAGGCATGATTAACGGGGGACATTTCACCTTGTGAATTTGGTTCAGGGCCCTGAGCACATGCACAGCCATCCCAGGCTACAATCTACTGAGAATCCAGGTGTTCCGAGGCATCCCGTGAGGCAAGCACATTATTAGCAGCTAAGCTCTGCTGCTGCTCATGAACACTCCAGGTTGTGTATATACCATTATTTCAGCAGATCATGGGCTCTTCTTTGACTAAAACCAAGGGACATGATACACGTCATACCTATGCAGCCAAATGCTCTTCCACTTATAATAGGTATGGTCACGCTCCTGTGCCATGGTAGCACCTGAATCACACCTGGGCGTTACTGGGACAGGGCAAGCTGTCACAAGCCAAAAGTATGCCAGGAAAGATTGCTAACAACTAAACAGTAAGGTTTATTCTGGGACACTACTTCAGCTTGTGGTCCATTCCTGGTTTTTATAATCATGGAGGTAGAACCAGTGACCCAGTCGGACTAATCACAAGTGCAAGGAGCTTAGCATTTCATAACAGATCCCTTAAGCAGACTCATGACAGGCAGGTTCTTACAGATGGATAAAAGCTGGAGAGAAAGCAGCTAAAGGACAAGCCCAAAGCCTCAGAGAGATTCAATGCTGCAAGCGAAACTGGGAATGCAAGTGGGAAAGAGATTCCTATAAATCCTACCTTGTTTTCAAATCAAGAGATCACAGTAAATTCAATGAGTTTAAAAATAGGATCATGCCTTCTACTTACTTTTCCTTCCTTATCACATGGGGTATGGATCTGGAAAAAGTCTTTGCTTGTGCACGGAGGACGCTCTATACATGCACTGGATCCCTCATCTAAAAACAAAGGGTGAGGAACAGGAACTATCAAATGGTCCCTGGAAACAACTACAATAAGCTTAAAATCTGAAGATTAAAGTCAGCAGAAGAATACAAAACAAGAATGAAAGATCGAACTCTTAATGGAGTCTACAGGAACGTCCCATTGAAATGAAGATGGGAGAGTGGGAAAATACCAGCTATGCTTGTCCTGTCTCACTGAAATTCATTGATTCAGTACAACCAGGGAGTCACCCAAACCCTCACCTCACTCCTTCACCTTCAAACAGTAATTTGCGTAGTTTGCCAAGCGTGGAAATATGTTCTCACTTGATAAGGAACAAAAACACTCTAACCCATTAGAAACTTCCTTACAACACTCATCCAATCTTTCCTCTCCCCAAATATTTTTGTAAAATTCCCATTCCCATCCTGAGCACAGGCACATGTCCCCAGTCGTTTGACATAATCTGTGATAGCAGGTTCTATGGCCAGTAACTGATTCTTCAAAAACTTTCATATAAAACACCTGCAGCGAAGAAAACTGAAGACATTTTGACCATGAAGAATGGATTTTGCCCGTGTTGTTTGATGAGCGCCAGCTAACTACAAGTGGGAATGCAAAAGACTCTGGGGACTAGGGTTTGCAACCAGAACACCACAACTTCCAACCACACAGGAGGCAGGAACGGGCCAGGAGAGGACTTGGAGAGAAGATTCCAAACATGACAAGCCTAAACGCAGTGATGAAGCCAATTCAGGTCACCGCCAACCAATAACACGGATTACCACGAGAGGGCACAGCACGACTGTTCTCATCCTTCAGAACCGTTCCCTTCGAGGTCGTAAAGATCCCCCTCCCTTCACGTTAGCACAGATGACCTTAGCGCACTGTGTATATATGTGCCCTCTGCAGCTTTTGAGAAGCCACATCTTCATCTCCCCCTTACACATCGGCTGGAGACTAAACTTCACAGCTGGATAAAACCATTCTCACATCTGCACGCAGAAACAGCTTATGACCTTAGGAACTCAGACTCTCCTGGTTTTGCTTAACCCATTTCTTTTATGTACCTGCATAATACATTTCTTCTTTACACTCGGTGCAATCTTTAGCTCCTTTCTCAGAATAAGTATTTCTCGGACACAGCTGGCACCCAGACGAACCTGGTTTGTCACTGAAGGTACCAGGCTTGCATGCGAAGCATTCAGATGTATATGCAACCCCTGTAAGGCAAATTACGAGTAAAGCATGGAAATACAGAGAGGTACGCTTCATAACCACTGCCCACCTGCTTATGGGGGAAAGCGAGTCAGCTGGGTAACACAGGTTAAAAATCACAGACTTTCACCACTCACTTTAAACACTTTGGCTTTGCTGACTCTTGATTTAGGTCTTTAATCTTTGTTCCTCAAGGCAAGTCTGGCCCATGTAAGAACCTCATACGACACTCCAAGTTTGATTACACTTAGAACAGGACCAAAAGAACAATCTCAGATTAATTAAATTATTTAAATAGTAATTTAACTGTCACTATTATGATATATACATCCATTTATCACTGTTTACCAATAAGCTACCAACCCCTGGCTTACCAATAAGCATGGTCTTTATATACTACATTACAGAATTTATTTTTTTGTTCCTTTTTCTCTCCTTTTATTTGCTGAGACAGTCTTCTCCAGTAGACGGCATCATTTACCAGCTACATTAATTTTTCAGCTTTTCCCCGACTGAAGATTTGCTGTTCTGTTTCTGCACTTTAGAGGAGGAGACAGGGTACAAGGGGGCTAAAAAAGCCACTTCGATGCTACGGGCACACGAGTAGACATAGCACTTGGCAAACAATGTGACCAAAGAGTGAAATAAGACCTAAAAGGCAAATATCACTTACCTTCAATTGTGATGTTTTTTACCAGAACTGGTTTAACTACTTTGGACCCCATGAGAATCCCTGTAGTTCTCCAGTATAATATATTGCTACCAGATTTCAGAGTTACCTGCAACAATATGCATGACAGTTAGCAACCATCCCCTCACCAAGAAATTGTTTTATTTCTTACTTCCATCCCTCAGATTTCTTTCATCCTGGGAGCAATCCTGGCTTTTCCTAAGCTGCTTAGTGAGTCAAGAATTAATGGAGACATAGCTAGGTAGACGCTGTAGAGACATCTCTGAGGAGTGTCAAAGTCAGTTTAATAAAAAAGCTGCTCAACACCCTAATTTTATGGAAAAAGAGCCGCTTCTGACCTTGTAAGCAGAACTGGGAAAAAGCTGTTCCTGCCTTTATCCAGCTACCCCTGACAGGAGCTTTTCTCTCTAGCTCTATGTTCAGATACAGTCAAACAGTTTGTTTTTAAAGCTTTGAGATATGCTTGTATAAAGAAACCCAACATGACCCAGAGTTCAAAAATCCAGGCTCACAAGCGAGGTTTTTTTTTATAGGCTTTAAAAATAAAGCTCTGCCTGCATCTAACAGTACAGCATCATGATCAGTAAGCCAGGCACAAACCATGAATGTCCCCAGCAGCAGTGCCATCCCTCCTGCTCCTTTCTGACCCTGAACAGCAGATGAGATGCAGAAAATAACCCAGTTTCCAACAGCTTTGACCTACTTGTCTTCACAGCATGCTTCAGCATAACCCCTGTGCTGGCACAGGAAGGGTGGTGGGCTGATGGCACCCTACCTGGGATAAGGAGGAGGAGGAAGGCAGGACCACTTCTTTCAGCAGCAGCGCTCATGCCTGCTGCCTTCACTCACCTGTGCAACTACAATACCACTCCATCTACTAAAAGCACCAGGTGTGCCAAGACCCTGCCTTGCCTGTGAAACTGTACCATATCTACTAGCCCAGTACAAGATGCCTACTGTCAACGCAGTGATACCAGCCTGACGGTGCTATAATTTCACATAGGAAGAGGGATAAACTCTACCAACATAAGTGTCCAGGATAATGAGATTTATAGCAGTGCTGTACAGGCCTGGATGGACCACAGCTTTTGTTCAAAAGCTCAGCAAAGTGGAGATACAACATATTGTATCTCCCACTCCCCAAACACCTACTGTGGAGGAGGGCAGAGGAGACCTGGCTTACCACAGGTAACAACAGAACTGGAACTGTATTGAATTAAAAGATCACATTGTGTGGTGTAGAGATACCCAACATCAGCTCTAGTGCTGCAGGACTAGCGTGCTGAAAGAGGCTGCAGCAACTGGAAAACTGGCCTCAGAGAAGCTGCCATGACAGGATTTGCAATGCAGACAAAAGCCTCGGGGAGAGTCAGAACAGTCATCTCACCTAGCTCGCATGTCTACACTTCAGCCAAGCATCCAAGCAACTTTCCCAGTCAGTGGAGGCACTTGCACATCCCGGACAACGAGCACAAATGCCGCCATCTCCCACGCAGACACTCCCTTCATCTCTCAGCTCACCCAAGTAGATGCCCTGGCCTTGGACCTACCTTTCAGCCCGTGCCACTCACCCGTCCTCACCCAGCTCCCCTGCCTCCCAATGCGACTCCTGCAGGGCTTGCACCTGAGCTAACAGGCACTGCCAAGCAGAGCTGGCTCAGGAATACATTTTCTCCTCCAGGAGGATAAGCAGACCACGGAAAACAGAGAGCACGCTGCTGTCTATGCCAATAAAAAGCTTTTTACTTCTAGCATAATGCCATCTATGCTAGGCCTTTGCTAGCATGGCTCTAGGAATTAGGGTACGGTGGTATAGTGGAAACCAGCATCAGCATGAGCTAATGAGTTGGTCTACATGTGGTCTGTGCACCAAACAAACTCAGCCCTCTGATCACCGGCCAGCCAAGGGGCTGCTGCTCCCAACATGGACATGCTCATATCAGCGCTGCAGGAGCCATGCTGCTGTTGCCAGCTTGCTTTTCAACCGGGTAAGTCACCACGGAGCACAAGCTGGGTGCAGTCCAGCTCCTCAGCACACATTTGAGAATAAAATGCCCATCCTGCCTGTGCCACGTACACACACCGCTCCCGTCACCCTGCTGAGCAACAGGGAATAATCTCATGCTCTCAAGAGCAAAGAACTGTTGTAGAAGATTTCAGTTACAAACACGCGGACTGACTGGCGTGCAGATTTGCATAAATCTATTTAACCTCATAAAACACTTGATTCAAAGCTCAGAGAAATCAATACAAAGTCCTGCATCTGCATCAATTGCTTTGGGATCAGCCCCTTAGAGATCTCAGTGACTTTGCCCGCAATACTTGGCAAGCTGTGCTCCTTCACATGCATTCACAGGATCTGGCCCTTGTTTGCTCTCTGCTCAGAGGAAATCACAGACATCTATAAATGGGAAAAAGCTTCATGAAGGAATTTTTTTGCACGCTTACAGAATGAGAGCCCCATTCCCCGTTGTCGGTTAGCTTCACCCACTTGTCTGCCGTTGACTCCATCTCTTTGCATTGGTCATTTTGTATCTGTTAATTAAAAACACAAGATCAGTGACCACAGTCAGATGCATCTCTCTGTCAGCATAATGACTGCTGTTGACATATTTAGGACAGCAGCTGCCTTATTAGTGGCAAAAAAACACCCCAGCTTTCAAAATCTGCTAGCAGCTTACCAATGCCTCCAATGACCACCTCTGATGTATATGGAAAAAAAGAGCAGGAGGAACAGATTTCAGCCTTATCCTATCTGGTCAGACTCAGATGCTGAGCACCATGTCTTGGCTGCCTCCTTCTTCTCTTGATCCCACCAAGACCCAATACTCTAAAATCCAGACATCATGGGCTTCTAAGCCTGAGGGGAGGTAGGAGCGGTCGAGCCAAAGCCAGTATCTGCTACGTCTTTGGCTCCCTGCCGCCTGACCTCACTAGGGATGAGAGTAACATTATCAAGGGAGAGGCAACATGCCATGGAGAGTCTGCACTGGCAGAGGTGTGAGGCTGATTGTCCCTCACCCAGGCCCAGCGCAGCTCAGCAGCCTTTCCTTGCAGCAGGGTTTGGTGCATGGCCTCACAGAAGTCCATTTCTTTCTTCTCATAATTGTCTTCTCTGAGGGAAAAGTATCAAGTCCCTTGAAGGCATGAGTTCAATTACTCAGCTTTTATTCCACCAGGGAGAAAGGCCAGTTCAACACTTTCAGAAGACCTGGAGTCCTCCTCAAACTGCCCCACGTCAAGACTAAAATAAGTCGCATAACCCCACATCCTCCAAAGCATCTATGCACTTAATTCCCACCTAGATCAAAAGCACTGAGGAGAAGAGGTGAGGAGCAGCACCTAAGTAGAAGGTAGATCCCTAATTATCTTGTACAATCTGAGCTACAGCATCTTTGTGCCTCGGTTCCCATTTACAAAAAGCAGATAAGAATACATAGTCTCTTCTCACAAGGCATAAAGAGCTTCAATACGTTAANAAAAGTATCAAGTCCCTTGAAGGCATGAGTTCAATTACTCAGCTTTTATTCCACCAGGGAGAAAGGCCAGTTCAACACTTTCAGAAGACCTGGAGTCCTCCTCAAACTGCCCCACGTCAAGACTAAAATAAGTCGCATAACCCCACATCCTCCAAAGCATCTATGCACTTAATTCCCACCTAGATCAAAAGCACTGAGGAAAAGAGGTGAGGAGCAGCACCTAAGTAGAAGGTAGATCCCTAATTATCTTGTACAATCTGAGCTACAGCATCTTTGTGCCTCGGTTCCCATTTACAAAAAGCAGATAAGAATACATAGTCTCTTCTCACAAGGCATAAAGACCTTCAATACGTTAAAAGAGCCTGGGAAAGGTAGACTGCAGAAGCACTGGGTATCTAACATGAAGCATCCACACTTGCTTCCCGTGTTTGAGGACATCTCCTCGCTTATCCTCAGACCGGCACCTAGAGAGCCGAACAATTTCACCATTCCCGGCAGCCTGCAAGCCGCTGCCACTGAAATGCCACTGTGCAGAGCTAAACTGTCATTGTTAAATATAGCTAAGAACAAGGATGTGGTGCAGAAAAAAAAAATGGACTTTTAGAGGATGGTTAAATATGGTTTCTCTGAAATACTGAGGCTGACTGGGAAGTATTTACATGGGCATTTCTATAAAGGACTGCACAACTCACTGCTTCTTGAACAGGTAAGGATAAATTTAAGGAGGCGGGATATAGATGAAAGTAATATTCAAAAAGCCATTTTCAAAGCTAGTGCTCAGAGCAACAATATATTTGCTCCATTGTGGGAGTAAATCAGTCAGTCAAAAAAAAAAAAAAAA
>VZSC01018207.1:0-46967 GCA_013398225.1 Steatornis caripensis | reverse complement strand
AAAAAAAAAAAAAAAAAACCCTAGAGCTAGGATTCATTATCCTGGCACTTTCATCGGACAGCAGAAAGCATATTTGGTGCTTTCTCCCCATGAAGAAGGTAGGATAGTAGAATAAAAGCAAAATGGCTAAATAATATTGTCTGCATTGTCCGTTACCAAAGTGCAATAGACTGCACTGATGTAACAGCAAGAGGGTGCCTCCAGCGGGTTATTTTTTTCTTCTTTTCCCATCTTTCCTAAGGACAAGGACAATTCACACTTTTGTCTGACGTTCAAGAAACATTAACCAAGACCAGCTAAGGCTTCGCACTCTTATGAGATACCATGAGATGTGTTTTTCAGATGAAAACCAGGGCTCACCATACAGGGAGAAACAGTAACAGAGAAGATGATTGCAAAATTCCAGTCATCTCCTGCTCTGAGCTGCCCTCTCATTAAGTTTTTTTCTATTCCAAATGACAAGTACAATGTGCCAGGGAAAGCAACCTGTTGAAACCTTCCAGAGCATCTCAGTGACATGGAGCATCTGCACCGCACCGGGGAGCCTGGTGCTGGGAACCCCCTGCTCCCTGGACCCCAACCAGTCTATCCATGAGGGCAAAGAAGGTCTGTCCTTCTCTTTTGGGTCCCTGCTGATCAGATTGTTTTAGCAATTTGGGTAGAGCATGGTGCAAGACCAGCCAGGCTGCTCCCGTTTCAGAGCTAAAGACCCCTAGCCCCTCCATTTCACAGTGCGGACATATCCTCAGAGCCTAACTCCTACTGAAAGTCATCTGAATTTTTACTCCTAAATCTCTACGGAGAGCTGTTGTTTCTGGGGGTTTTTTAAAGAATCACTTTTTTGTTTCTTCTTCTGCTTTTCTTCTCATCTTAATTGCTATGCCCTGAATAGACGTACAACTAGAGCTAAGGTTTTCACATACTAATGCCTTGGAGCACACCAGGTTCTGGATGCCTACCTTGTAAGATGACTTTTTAAACTTCAAGCCCCTTTGAAAGCATCTCAAGTCAAACACCCCAAAACTGAAGTATCTACCACCAACGGTTCCCTTGTAAAATGTTGGACTAACAGGGGCAGCATATGGTAGATAAAATCAGTTTAGTCTGAGTATTGAAGCTGAAATACATGCCAAAAAGCAGCATAAGTGGCATAAAGGTTTTTTTTTTTAATCTTGTTCAGCAGTAACAAGCTACAACATATGGGGAATGTAAAGGAGGGAAAAAGCTGTTTCTGATGGTCCTTATCTGGACTGAATTCTTACGATATAAAGTCGGATTCATCATAGAAAAAGCCTTACAAAAAATTCAAAGAAGATGTTGTTGTCAATATACTGGTATTCGAAGAAGACAGAACCGGATTTCTTCAGGTGCACAGCATAGATGAGAGAAACTGTACAATCATCCCTGTTTGACTCTATGTAATTCCCTCGAGGTGTCCACGAAGAGCTGATGAACATAAACAAAACAAGCCTCAGCTGAGATCACAGACACTGAGGAGACTTTTCTTACACTACTACACAAACCGTGTTACTCAATAAAGAACGCAGAATCTCACAGTAGATAACTGCGGTGAATTTGTTACTGAATTCACATTTATTTTTCATGCAAATACGATACTTTTCTTTAAAAGCGTGCATGGGAAAAGATACAGTACTAGAAATTCAGGAACCAGACTACAGAGAAAAGGTTTATTATCCATAGGTCGAATATACTTTCAATTATACTCAGAAACAGCCTTCTGCAACCACCACGAGTCTCTAAATAGGTTGTGAAAGTACCTCTTAGCCACATTTACTATACCATGGCCCTGGAGCTTTCCATCTACAAAAAAGAGCAGCTCCAGGCTGGTCTTAGACTCACTAGCTGCTGATGAGCCCAAGGAGATCATGATAGCAGCAAAGAGATGGCTACAAGTTTCACCTCCCAGCCACTACTTTTTGCCATTACTAAGGCTGGTCACCCTCTGGAGAGCTTAGGGAAGTCATTAAGCTGGTTTTGTGCTGCTGAGCTGTCTCAGGTTTACCCATGGCTGCATAACCCAGATGCAAAAAGAACTTCTTACTTGTTGCAGCTGTCAGCTTTATTCTCAGCAGACCCAACTGCCGTGTCCATGAAAGTCGCCACGTTGGAAAACCCTGCCGGCAACTCGTCCCACTCATCAAACTTGATCCCGCTGCCCAGTGAGTAGGTTCCTTCTGCACACTTGCTGCACACCTGGTTCTTCATCTCCAGGTATTCGCCAGAGGCACAGGAGAAAGCTGGGGAGACAATAGTTCCCAACATATGAATGGAGAAATTTATCCCAATTAATTTCCCTTAATTTTTTGCTGCTTAATTAAGAGTGAACTGTCACTCAAGGGAACAAAACAGGAATGCCCCAGCCCCAAGAACACAAGGGCTGAACTACCAACATTGGCTACAAAACAGAGATGTTCACCAGTGCCTGTTTGTTCACTAACATGGTAGCACTGAAACCAAATCTCAGATGACAGCTCCTGATTTGCAGCTTGTCTCCATTGGCAAAACAAGATTTTAGAATCCCACAGACTGTGTCCAAAAGCAATTTGTGAAAAGGACAGCTTGTAACACAGTTCTCTGGACCCTTGCTCGCCCACCTGTTACACCTTGAACTCAATTAAAATCACCAGCTCCTGAAAGCCAGAGCAGATTCATCTCACCCACCTGTATGGTAGCTATAACAATACCAACATCATCTGAGCGTTGCAGACCTAATCCAAGGCTCTCTCCACATTTCTCCTCACACGGGCTGCCTACAAACCCTTGAACATCTTGCCTGATAGACCAAGCAGTCTTGGAAAAGATCACCAATGGGCCTGAGTGTTGCAAATGGGGATCTTTGACTGGGCTGGTATTAGCACGAGAACATAAGCGCTAGTTGCCAGTACAGCAAAGACAGTACTTCAACACATATAACTAAGGGAAGTATAATTTAGAAGGCATGTTCACAAAACGGTATTTTTACTGATGTCTTTATAATTACTTATTCCAAGTAACTACGTATCCCTTGTTCCAGTCTGAACACATCTCTACCTGCTAAGGGAAGAATATTCCCAATACATAGAGGAAACCTGGACAGCAGCTGAAGTCCTGTATGCCCATGGAGCCCTGTGTCTGTGCTAGAATCATAACTCTTGCCTAGATGCTCATTTCAACGGCAGACCATCCTGCTTTCCCCCAGCCCCGTGCTGCACCACATCCTCTCTGACACTGAACATCCTGGATGGAAAACAAATGAGCACTTTCTGCATAACATGGTATTTCCTATGTCACTTGCAGATTTTTAAACTTAACCGTGCCAGTTTAGCCAAAGCAGGATTCAGAGAAATGCACACAACTAGCATCCCAAGAAGTAGTGGGATTTTTTAGCGTTTCACGCATGCCATGTTGTGCAGTGAGTGACAGATGTTTCATAAACTCACTTTAAGAGCTGGCCGATGTTCCTGCTCTAACAAATACCCGACAAAGACAGGGGCTTTCCAAAAGTCCTGATAAAGATGGCTATTGAAACCTGATTGCCTTGCTTTTCACACCCTTATGGCAGCTGTTGCCAGGCTCAGGAAGATGGGGACCCCAGCCAGTCAGGCCTGACCCCAGATCAGGCTCGACTCTGGTATAAACGGAGCCCAGCTGGAGGGTTGATTTGAGTCAGAAATTCTCGGAGCAGCAGGTCTGCAGTCAGGGACTCTCCTCTTGGATCAGGATGCCAGCCAAGGTAGCTTCCCTGGGATGACAGCCCTCATCTTATGGGTGAGTGAATGTGCATTTTGGGTCATCATTCTAAAGGATTATTTGTGAAAACTTAGGAATTCTCAAGTTGGCTGTGTAATGTTATTCCCACCTGACATCCAAACTTGTGCTTTACTGTTGTTTGTCGGAGTGCAAAGTAATTTTGGTTGGAATAACTCTCGTTTTGAGTGTCTGCGCTGCCTGTTTTGTGGATGCCTCTGCAACAGAGAGACATAAACTCACAGTCTGAGAAACAGTAGGACAAGACCAGACTGCTAGCCAAAACAGTGAAACTGGCCAAAAACAACTGACTCCAGCTAAAGTCCCCAGTGTATGCAGTTTCGTAGATGTGCTGATTTTTATCTAACTGCAGAAAAACTTGTTTGATTGTAAGTACTTTGAAAAAGTCATGGCTGCATAACACCAATCTCCATCTGACTCCAACTGCAGTTCAGGCTCTCGTTTCTGTGCTGGCTCTTGTAGCATTTCTTTGTGTAATTGTCCTTGACAGGCAGCACTGTAATGCAGATAAAAGGTATATTTTGATGGAAAGATCTGCCAAAGGGTCATTTTTCCATCTTAGTCATATCAATATATTCTGAATTTAAACCAGTGGACTTCAAGCCAACAAATCTGTTTTTCTGACCCCACTGCTCACTGGTGACAGACCAAGAAGGAAAGTGGGCAGGAGCCCAGCAGGGATGAGTGCTAGAGTGGATACATGCGAGTAAATCCTGCCACAAGAGACCTCTGTGAAAGACTGACAGACAGGCAAAAAATCCACCCACAGTGGGTGCAAGTGGTTTTCTGTAGGCAGGGTCATGTGGTAGAGTGGTATGGCTGGCGTCCCATCTGGCTACCTCTGCAACCTCAGCTCAAGCCATAGGAAGCTCCTGCAGCTGGGAGCAGAAGCACAGCTTTCTTCAGAGACACGGAGAAAAGCAGTGAGCGCTTCTCCACGTGTCTGAACCGAGACCACACCTTGCACAGCTTTTCATCTCAAATGCATGAAGTGGTCCTGACTTACTGCTTTAGCACTGTTAATTAATCCTGCCTGTTTTTTTTCTTTTGAAGGCTACAGAAAGAAGCCATCAGGAAGGGCAGTATAAAGCTAGATCTCTCATGACATATTTGAATCCTTTAACGGTTTCAACATTTATTTTAAGAGAGTTAAGCAGCATGAACTGGAGAGCGCTGCTTAGATGTTCCAGATTTGTGAATTTTAAATAAGGAGCCAGTAACTGCGAGCAATTCACTGCCATAATGAAGACGCAGAAGGCAGCAGAATCTTCTCTTCCATTGCACTGAGGCTGAGCTGAGATTACTGCTTTAACTGAACTAATATCTTTTAAATCCTTGCAACCTGATAGTTTTAGAGAAAAAAAAGGATATTAGAGATCAGGCAGGCTGCCGTGCAGGACACTGCCATCCATTGCTCACCTTCCAGGAGAGAGAAGAGCCTTTTTCTTATTTAGGTGGGGGATTACCTCTTCCCCTTTTCTAAGAATTGTATTTCAAAGGCGGCAGCGTTTCCCGTCAAAACACATATGTCTGCAAGCAAACTAGCCCTGAGCATGTCAGCTGCTTGCCAGGTTCATTATGGGGCTGAACATGGCAACACAAACCACTTTCGACACTGGAACAGATACATCCTTTGGTCTCATTCCAGGCGATTGGGAGTGGCTGGAGGGGGACGGGGAGGAAACACGGCGCGTGACAAGCACGGAGATGGTCTCCTCTCCTAGTGTCACACAACTTGCTCTTCCAACAAGAGGGGAGAACAAAAGCCAAGCTAAACCCTCGTTAATCTAAGCAGCATCAATTCAGGAGTCCATCCCAGGTGGAGGTGGGCAGATTGTGGCCGTGCCCAGAGGGACCCTGCAGAGCAGACAGCCCCCGTGAGGGGCCAGGAGGGACGTGCCAAGGGGTGAACAGGGCACAGACAGATGATCCATCCCAAGGCGCTGGTGCTTCGCCTTGCTCGTGGCTGCTCCATCTCACTAATACACAACTAAGCACAGATCCAGCACTGACTAGTGACTGCTTGACCACAGAAATGATTGACATTATCGCAGCATCACTGTGTTTGTAGAGGTGACACATGCGAGCTGCTGTCAGTGGGAAGGACAACATCACCAAACAGGAGGTTAATGTGCAATGTAAAGCTTCAGCAATCTAAAGCATATATTTTAGGTGTGCGCTCTGATTCGCCCTCCAGTAAGCCCTCCCTCTTGCTTCAGATTCCAGAGGGAAAATTAGCCTCCCTGCTTAGAGGCAGCCTTTGTGAACATCACCTGCTCCTGACCCCAGAGCACGTCCTTGATTTTCGGAGAAAATCTCTCTATTGAATAGCTTCTTATATGTCTATCCTGTTTCAGAAAACAGAACTAAGACTGCTAAAACACGTAGGCAATTTTGAAAATCTCTTACAGAATTGACACTACTGATCTTGTTTGGACATCACTATTCCCTCTCCCTCTTCAACTGCAACCTTTCCTATCACACCTTTGAAATATCAGTTTGGGTGCTACACACCAACTTACACAGAGCAACATGAAGACTGAATTTGATCTTCTTTCTTTCTGTGAAAAAAAAAAAAAAACCTGTGAAATTCATTTAAAAGTTTCATGACTCGCCCCATCATGGGCATTTTTAAAACTGGGAGAACAGTTTCAGAGGCAGTTAGGAACAGCACAACATACTGTGGCACCAGATACACTGACGCCTTCGGTAGCGCCAGTGAAGCCAATGCAATTATTGGTGATTTGCAGCGGGAGCTTTCTTAACAATGAATACAGGGAAAAAAAATGTAGTGGTTTGTACAGGCAACCAGTCTTGGTCACAAAAGATGCTGTAAAGTACTCTTAGATAGACAATGCCACAGGCAGCCACACACACTTATACACGCATGTAATAAAGCTGACACTGGAGTCACTTCATAAAAAATTAACAAGAGCTACAGTACTAATACTCACTGAAACCATTGTGTAAGTCTTGTCAAACAGGCCTAATTTCTTTCTTTAAAAGGATTACATGTGCCTTTATAAAGATGACTGAGTGGATGTAATAGATTTAGGGTTTCTAATACAGTTAACTTAATTTTGCATGTCATTCTGATGAAGAAGGTAGTACCACACAATACCAGTAAAGCACATCCTAAATGGATTAAGAACTGCCTGAGTAACAGATTTCAGACACGGCTGTCACTGGGAAACCCTTGCTGAGCAGGTAGGAATGGGGTAGTTCTGCCTGCCCCAGGGCTGAGTCTGATGGCTGTCCACATTTTTATCAATGATCTGCAGGCAAACAGAAAAGGAATGGTATTAAAATGGGTAGCTGAGAGACTGACAGAGCGATAAACCCTGAAGTAACACGAGTGATTTGGATCCGTTGGCAAGCCTGAGCTCACTCAAAGTCTGCAGAAGGCAGAAACATGTCCCATGGAGCAGAAAGCCCAAGGGTCGTCATGCATCCACTACTCATCAAGAGCTTCCACTGTCAAGTGCAAAAAGGTGTTAATGAGATCTGCAGATATATTTAGAGGCGGAGGTAGAGATGTGTAGGATGAAACGTGTGTATACAGGCAAGAGGATTGTTCTAATACTGAATATAGTTGTGATTCACCATTTTTAAGAGGTCAATGAAAACAAAAGGACTTTACATGCTTTTAAAATTAGAGGTAATGTCTTGCAGTAAGAGATCTGAAGTGCTTAGACTATTTAGTTTATTCAAAGCAGATTGAGAGTCAACTTGATTAATATATAAGCATCTCCAGGGGGAGAAAATACAAGATCCCGCTGCACTCCCAAATCAAGCAGAGAACTGCGTCAGAAGAACTATGTCCAGGAAACTGAACCCAGACAAATTCAAACTGGAAATAATGCATACAATTTTAATAGGAAGATTGACTGATTGCTGGAACAATCTGTCATGGTATGTGATGGACTCTTTGTCTCTCAAGTGCTTCATACCATAACCGGACACCACACGGAAGAAAAGCTCAGGCCAAATACAAATCATCAGCCTCAGCAGCAGCCTAACTGGATGCATTTTAATGGCCTGTGAGGTCAAACTACTGAATCTAATTAAAGCCCCTCCTCTTAAACTCTGTGAACTGGGAGCGATGGTATCTTACCTCCCTCCTGGGACACACCATGGACGTGGGGCATCCTGAAGCAGGAGCCCTGCCCACTGTGCAACCTCTGCCAAGGTGGGCTTACAATACATTACTTTGCAGATCTGATAGCACTTTACAATCACTTTGCAGACATGGAAACAGCTCCCTAGAGGGGAAAACAGACCATAAACAGGCTTGCCTCATTTGCCCTTTGACTGCAAGGCTCCAGGGTCACATTCTGCCTTTTAGCACAGCTGTGGCCCTCTCAATGATTTTGGTGGACTCAGTGTTAGTTAGCAAATTTCTCTTCTGGTACCTGATCCAAACAATCACACGTTGCTTAACTTTCTGATGCTGGGTGTCAGGACAGGCTTATCATAAATACAACTAGACTGACAGAGTAGATTCTCACACGTATACTACTACTCAGCTACTTCTGAAGTTCAAAACCTGCCTCTAGAGTGTTTTCTTATGTCAAATAGCTCCCAGATATTACCGTGCTGTGAGAGGGATCAGAATATTGTGACTTCACCAGAAGATTAATCAAAGCTGCCTCAATGCTCTGGTGTCTCCAACAGCAAACCAACAGTGCATTAAGTCACTTCCCTCCTTTACGCAGCCCTTGGCACTCCATCTTACAGCTTCCCTCAGCTAGTTACCCATCCCACACCACTTGCTTGGATCCACTATTTCGACCTCTATCACTCTTCTCAGCACACATTTTTCTGCACACGTTCCTCACTTACGATACTTAAAACTATCTCAGTTTTTCTGTTTGTTCTGTTGCTACCAAGCACATGCATGTTCATGTGTATCCTTCGGTGTCCCTCTGGCTCGCAATAGATTCCAATTTTAAAAAAGACACAGGACTGGGTTTTGCTGTATTATAACGTTAGAAGGGGATAGCAATGGAACAATGCTACCCAAACCAGTGAAAATACACAAGAAAAATAATCATCTCAAACACTGGCTTTCCATCTCTCCCCCTCCATTCCTATGTTTTTCATCCAAAACCCCACTGCCTGGGATTCAGGTGAGACGCTGCCATGCCCTGCAGGCAGAGTCTGGACTGAGCTATCTCAGCCTCCCATGGCCAGAGGTGAAAACTGTAGCTCAGAAAGGAAATATGAGGTTGGCAGCATCCTGCAGTTGTCCCTCAGAACAGCTGCTGTGTTCAGCAGACACATGCCACAGACTCAAAGAGGAAGGTGCAGCCAAGGACAAGTACATAGAGGCATCTGTTCAGTGACACCCTGGGACACTGGGGACACACAACATGGAAACAGACACCATTCAAATTACAGGATGAGGAGAAAAAAAGAAAGCCAAAGTACGAGAAGAAATCATTGCTTCATTATTAATGTCTCCTATAATCTCAGCCAGCTTCAGAATGTCTTCTGTGAATAATTTATACGAGGCTTCTCCAATAGGCTGTGAATAATTGATGTTCATTTTCTTCAGTCATTATATGCCAATGTGTTATCAGGAACCAGACTGAATCTTAATTTAAGAAAAAAGTTCATCAAGATTGTTTAGTCTTGAAATGCGACAATGTTGAAAGCTGATGTAACTTGGGGAAGAGTACCTTCTGTGGAGGAGATCCTCGCTTTTCTTCAGAGTACATACTTCTTCCATTTATCCAAGAAGTTATAAAATAAAGCAACACTTTTTCCAGTTCACGTTTGACAGGGCCTCTTCTGTTCCCCAGATGGCCTGGCACATAGGACAGTTTTATTATTCAGTTTTATTTCATCATTTGGACACTGAAAGGTGTGGGTTTGGAATGGAAACACTGAATAAATTCATGAAACTGTGCATAGAGTGGAGGAAAGCAGTCATCACCAATAGGTTAGTAAGTACATTTGCTGCCAGGGTTACGTCCTGAGCCACCCTAATGGCTCAGCACTGGAGATGACAGGAAACATTCCTCAAGGTGAGTGAGGAGCTCCCCAGGCCCCGCGGACTCCATCAGGCTTATTTTGATTGCCTACTAACCCAAGTGGTTCATGCAAATGGCTTCTAGCACCATCTGAGATGTCTTCTGCGCACACACACACACGCAATGTGCTTGCCTCTCATGCCTCTATCAAGCCGTAGCCAATCTCAAGATCTTGCCAGCTGCTTTCCTCTTGAAAGAGAAATCAATAACTCGGAGGAAGCTGTGTTTAATTGATTTCATTATGTCACGTACACAAAAAGGGTGAAGAAATCATCAAAAGACGCTAGGGCCAACTTTTCTCTTGGGAGTCTCAATACGCACATCAACATGCTGTTCCCGGTAACTCTTCTCCAGGAACGAAACTCTGTGGGTTCAATGCAAACTCTTCTGCTTTTTTGACTATTAACCTAAAAGAATCTGTGTTTCAAAAAGCCAACAATGGGACTTTTTCTGCGAAGACAGTGTGTTGCTCACGCACAGAGGAAAAAAATCTGGAAAAATTACTTGTAAAACTGAGGTATCTCTTAGGGTAACAGTACACAATAGGAAAGCATCCAGGTGGAAATGCCATGGCAAAATGTGGCCTCGAGCCTCAGTCCAGGTGAGAAACCTAATGCCACCAACAGGACTCACCTACCTGACTCGAGTTAGGAACACGCATTAGCTAGGATGCTCTAAGAGTAATGGGAATAAACATCTGCTTGAGTGCTCTGCTGAATCACAGCCTTTTAGTAGCAACTCTCAAACTGTGCCATGCACACCACTGATGGCTAAACATCTTTGCTACATGACAGCCTTGCGTTAATTCCCCAGCTTCACAGCGGTCCTTGGAGCAGCCTCTGCTGCTGTGTGCTTGTCCCCTCCCCAGTGCGCTCTAGTGGGAAAGCCTTTCGTTTTCCTTTCAGAAAAGACATTAAAACTTTCCTAGGGATACAAAAGAGACTCAGGTAAAATTGAGTTGCCCAGTCCTGCAGGCCATACACACAAAAGTGCCCCTATAAAGATCATGACTTTGAAATCTAGTTCTTGCACATCTTGCTGTTCATGTCAGAGGTGGCACTAGAGACAGAGTTATGTTATGTTTTTCTCTGTCAGACACCCTTAATTGCTAGGTAATACATGACAGGTCAAGGGCCAGATCTGTAGCTTATCAAGAAATCCTCAGATTCCCTGGATTTCATGCCCACTAAGAATCCACTTTTTTGGTACTTAGGCTTGAGAGAGCAATCTTCCATATGTGACTCTTATATGTTGACAGGCAGCTTCATGGGAGTCATATGACTGTTCAAAAGAGAGAGGAGAAGGGAAGGTGTTAGTCAAAATGAGGGAGGAGATCAGCATATACCACTTGAGTGAGCAATCTCAAGGATGGAGAAATGAAAGGGGAGATCTGAATTTCTTGAACATTGTCTCAAAATATTACTTTTCTAAAGCTCAGGAGAGCCAACAGCATCTGTCACCTTATGTAAGTATACCTATGTGCATATGTCAGATATAAATGACATGGTTAAACACCAGCAGCCATTAATAGCTTGACCTCATTGTTTCTTCCAAGATCAATACGCAAAGAAGCAATGTCTGAATGACATCGAATATGAAAAAAATACTAGTACGTCAAGGCTGATGAAGACAAGAGCCAGCGCTTTCAAGCTATGAGAAAAAATGAGAATGGCCATATGCCTAGTCATCAGAGTTACGCTGATGTCACCCTATTTCCTCTCTTCAGTTGAAACAAATAAATCTCAATCATTTCAAAGCCCATTAACGGCACAAGAAAATAATCCTCAGTGAACGTCAAATAAAAAAGGTAAAAAACCTCTCTAACGATTTCTTAAGATTCACGTTTGCTTCAAGAGTCCGTAACTCTGGACTTATTTAAGCTCTATGAAACGTAGTTCTTACACGCATTCATATATGAGGACAATGACACTGTGGTGATAATAAATTTTTCTGATTTCATAACAAACTATTTTGAGATAACATAATAAATGTGACCGTGCAATATGTAGCACCATTCTCATGGGAGTATTTGTACGTTCACATCCACATGTGCAATAATGTAAACATTAAAGAAACTACTAAAACTTATCATTGCTCTTTTCAAGCATTCACAGCCAACTTTCAAAATTCTAAGTAAAACTCCAGAAGAACCAGTTCTTTAGCACAAAGACTACAAAGAGTTTGCCTGAAAATCTAGTTGACAATGAACAGATGTAAACTTTATGTCAGAAGGCTATAACACAAGCACACAGGTTTTGCCAGATGTATAACATTCATTTTACATTATTCATCTACACAGATATGTATGTGCATACACTGTATGTTATAAAATTTGCAGATGTCCACTGACTTGAAGGGAATTAAGAACAGATCCACTTCTTAAATGCTTGGGATACTCAATATTACCAGAGATGGAGAGAATATTAAACTCAAAACCTTCTATTTAAGTTTTCTGTTACAAAAGCAGAATGTTAAAACTCCTGCTGATCACTTAAATTGCCTTAAAGTGTTATAAAACCCGCAAGCCTTAAAAAGACGTTTGCCCTAATTGTTGTCTAAAGTGCACTGCAATTAGCACGGCGATCTATATCTCCTCCTGTGGTATCCTAGGAGCAGATTACACAAGTTAGAATAAACTCAACAAACACAGCTCAGTAGCAATAAATCAGGACAAATTTTGGTTTCAGGTCCCAGAAAAGTCTATTGTAATTAAGGACAGTCTGTTTTCTGAAGTCAGTGGAGCTTTTCACATGCTTACCTTTTGTCACACGCTCACACACCTTGCCTCAAAACTGAAGCAAATTTCTGACTTCAAAGCAGTTGCTCCCGCCTTAGTGGCGCCAGGTAAAGGTCGAGTTTGCTATACAGAGCCATTAATACCTCCACGGCACTGTACTTGATCAAGTTCTTCCATATTATCAGTATTTTTTTTTGTTTCCTTTCTTAAGAAGTCTTGCTGATTATAACTGGCATTTGGGTGCTAACTATAACACTGACCCTAAAAGCACTTTTTCCCCCTGAACATGGCAAATTCAACTCCTTCTGAAGCTGCGTTATTATCCTCACTACAGTTTCTTTATTATCTACACAGCACTACTAAAATTAACAGATATTTATGAGATAAGGTGCAACCTATTCTTGTTTAGCATGGCAAAAAATAACTTATTCTGCAGAATAAGACAGTTAATGTTAAAAAAGAATTTGAGGTCAAAATGTGAACCCTTTAAGCCCTTTTTGGTCACAAGCTCTGCTCAGAGGAGCATATCAGTGCACTTGGGCACAGCAAGAGCACGCTCTGAATGAGATATTTGGGTTGTACTTGAGTGAAGGGAGATGAAGAAGAGAGGAAGGAAAGGAGACATAGAAGGAAGGCAGGCTCCAAATTCATGCTTTTAATTTGAGTGTAAAACACGCAGCATATGGTCAGGCTGGCAGAAAAGCCTGACTGCGGCCACCAAAACAGACTCGTAGTGTTTCAAAACAGCGGCGTGGTGTCAGTGGGAGCATGATGCCAAGTCCTGCTCGCAGTGCCAGGTCCCACAAGGTGCCCATTAGTCACTGCATACAGCCTCCACAACAAAGCGAAGGGTTTTCGGAGATATCAGCCATAAGGGCACGCAGGCAAGGGCTTAGCCCTGAAAGTAAACTGTTCCCATTGACTGCCATAAATATTTTCCGCTTAAAAAGCCAAGCAACTGCCCTGATGGCAGTAATCCTTACCAGTTAAATTCCCTTCCTGCTATCAGACTCATGAGGAGATCAGAGTGAGATCTGTGGTAATTAAAAATGAACGAGACCAAATTACTTAAGCACATTCCCGACTGTTAAGAAGTAATGGAGTGATTCAGAGGTCTGGATTTCGCTGAGGGAGGCTCTCTGTCCACCATCACCCCCCCACCACAACGCTCCTTGCCTCCATTATGTACCCTACCTCCAAAACGGTAGGGGGAAGATGCCTGGAGGAGACATCTTAAATGGGAAGCAGAGGAGAGCCACACAGAGTAGCTTTAGGTGTAATAAATATTGTCCTTTTCCTACAAAGGATCTTTGCTGCACTTTCAATGCGTCTCTTTGCAGGATCCCTTGCAACCCTGATGTGGCGGCATCAAAAACGTGACTCGTCTCTGGACAAACACAACCCTGAGAGAGGCGGCCGAGCAGCTCGGCATGGCCATGCCATGCCCCATCCTGAGGCAGCTTTGAGGTACCATACTGCACCCAAGGACAAAACACAGGCTGACACCCTGTTGTGGGGTCTGAAAGTGGCTATGGCTGCAGCCCCACAGGGCAAGTAGATAACGAAAAAAAAAAAAAAAAAGGAGAGTGAAAGATAAAAAGGAACATGCTGTCCCAGTGCATTGCAAATGAGCTACTGTGCTGCCTGAGCTGCTCCTGCAAACTTCCCTTCCACATCTGGGGTTACTGTGTAGCAGGATCTCCTACAGCATTACAAATATCTGTCATGTGAGGTTCTTTCTTTCTTCATACCTCCCACTTGGATGGTAAAGATGTTGGAGAGAGGGAGGCAGGAGGGGAAGGTGGTCTCATCATGCTGCTCTGTACCCATGGCAAGATAAAAAAAACCCAAAACCTCCACCTAATACCCAGGTCATAAAGCAGTCAAAATATGACAGTCCTTTCTACATTGAACCCCATGACTAATTCTCAGAGGATTCTGCCTTCTCTGCAGGTAAACTTTGCCAATTAAGTTTTGAAGACCCAGAAGGTCTGAATCCCGAGATGTCTCAGAGACTACAGCCATTTCAGGGAACACTGGCAGTTACTCTCAGCAGGTCACAGCCAACCGTGCTTTGCAGGTCGGCGTGCACTTCAAAATGCAGCAAAGCACAGAGATACCCAACCTGATTTTACACGGGTTCATCTGAATGAAAAGCAGTAAAACACAACATCCTGAAAATGAGCACATCTCGAGGCACCGACTGAGCTCCGGTGCCACAGTTAGATTGCTCCACATACGTGAAGCACCTGAGCTAATACATTTTTAGCATTCTTAAGTGTCTTTCCACTCCACTGGAGACCAAAGTCTACATGCATTTACAGAGATGATTGGAGACATTTAACATACTATTATACTACCTTTCAAATTTCTAGTTCGGGCACAATTAAAAGAGAAAGACTGCTGAGCATTTGGAAGCGGGAGAGGTTGGTGCAGTTTACTCAGGATCCAAAATTAATGACAGCTTGCAAGTCACTTCTGTTTTCAGGGAGCAGTAAAGATCAATAGCAGATATCCTCTAGCAGCAGGAATTTCTGAATAGATGAAAACAACCACAAACAGTACATCTTTCAGTCAACAGCGGTGGCAGATTTGTTCCCAAAAAACCCCACTTTCTCATCCAGATTCCTCCATATCCACTGTATCCTAAGTGCGACCAAAGACCACTGAGGGCTCTGCCAACCTTAAGGAGACAGAAAAAGCCCTAAGAGGTCATGTTGCTATACAGCTGCAACCCTTTTTTAAGAGCAGAAACATAGCTGGCTCAGCTATACGTTAGGACTAGTAGATTCCAATCATAAGTTCTGAAGACAACAGATCTTCAAAGCTGTAAACTGTCCTATATCGGGTAATTGTACTGTAGTCCCCAGATTCACAGGCTGAAGGACCGAAAGAGATACGTAAGGGAGTCCAGAACTCTACCAAAAGTCAAGATGAGCCCCATTCTCAGTGTACTCTGGCATAGGGTAGGAACTACAAGATGTAGGAGAATCTGAATAAATTTGTAGAATGTTCAGAAAGAGTCATCTCAAAGGATATGCTATAGTTATGGTATTTCTTGATAGGCCTCAGAATAAATTAACACTAGGCATATGAGAAAAGGAAGGCATCTCGAGGAGCCATTAATTAGTTGGTGAGATGTGTATGCAACCCCTGGCCAAGTCTGTAGCACAAATCTCACTCTGTACACGATCCACTGAGAACATGAGTTGTAGCAGCTCCAAATACAGAACTTTTCATTTTCCTCAGACTGCAGAAATCTGCAGAAATACTTCTAGAATAAGATGTCCTTGGTCCAGCTGCTGTGTTGTCAGATGAGACAGAAGCCAGCAGCTCAGTGACTATGACAAGTCAGAGAGGAGGGGTCTATCTGTCAGCATTTTCAATACAATTCATCATCAACAACTGACCCCCATGTGCAAACTCTAAAGAGCTGGAGAGCACGTAATTTTCAAAAGCTGATTCTCCCAGTATATTCCACCCATTGAAAAATGGACTGTCAGCCAAAGTCTTCACTGGTTCAAATATTTTGCAGTAAAACAGAATCCTGCACTTTAGTGTATAATATCACAGCCAATCTACTGGGCAAAGTTTTCCCCTTGTCTAGCAGGCGGCCAGATATGGAGAAGTCAGAGATTCATCTATTGTTATAAAGCAATTAGATTTCCATGGGAACTGATTTAAGACCAGAAAGACAAACAAATAAGAGGAGATGAAGAGGGAAGTGCACCATTTGTTGAAATCTGTAGCAGAAAGTCAAGGAGAGTGTAATGCTGCTGGACCGTAACCCATTTATCGTAAGGTTTAAGAAGAGATAGAGTATATCAGAAAAAAAGAATTATACCTATGCACTCCAGTGTGCACCAAAAGTGGTTGTGCAGCAGAAGGGATAAGACTATCTGCTCCTTTATAGTGCAGACAGACAGGCTTGAAGTACAACAAGGGAGATTCAACAGCAGAAAAAGCTGTAACAGGAGGGAAAACGAATAGAACAAAATAGATGAGCAAATATCTGGGGAGCTTGTGGGCTCTTCATCACCGGACATCCCTGACAACAGTCCAGCCAAACACCAGCCACGAATGACAAAGTCATTGCTCTTATAGCTATTTGGGATGGGGGGTGATTTATGGGATCACCTGAGGTGCTTCCCAGCTCTGTATTTCTGTAATTGAAAACCACATCCTAAGGATATACAGACATTGCACATTTAAAACCTCAGAAAGTAAACCCAAATACCAGGAATGACACAGGCAGCTTCTCAGATGATGATTGCAAGCAGTCAGAAATCTTCCAGTGTTCACGTGCCTTACGCCGGAACACATGCCGTAAAGAGATGAACAATAAACCTTTACAGGAGAAGAGTTAGAAGTGAATAAAATGTCACTGCTCCTGCACTAGAACTGAAAGGACATTGCTATTGTTCATCCTGCTTGTCAGATACAATAATTTATACCCCGTAGTACAAATTACTGAGAAAGTAAAGCACTGCTAGGATCTTTTGTGAAGATAATTGCTAGAGCAAGAAAGTGTGATGGGAAAGAGCATTCAGCTCGAGAAGCTGCAGAACAGTGAGGGAATAGTTCAAATGTGATTGCAGAGCAGCAGTTCACTTATGTCTCCAGATGCAAAGAAGTGTTTTAACATCAAAAAAAAATAGGACCAAACTATATGAGAACACTCCAAGTTAAAAATAAATACATAAATAAATAAAATGCAAAAGCTTCATCATGAAAATAACTCACGCAAATAAGACATTTACCATTACTTATGCATTCAGCTTATTAATTAGTTAAGTAATGCAGTTAATGAGAATGTGGACACTATGCAAATATAATTCGGTCACCATTTTGGTCAATACAGCTACAAGTGAACTGGAGAGCTGCAGGACTTAAGAGTATGGCAGCTCAAGACAAGCAACCACATCTCTTCAAGGGGTGTTGTAATCGACGTGGCATGTTTCTGAATTAGCATACAAGGATACCTGCAACAGATATTGAGTTATATAGCTACGCTGCAAAGACAATCCCTGCTCCGCAGCTGCAAGGGACAAGGGGAAGGACTGGAGGGGAAGGACTAACTCAAGGCCACTCAGGACATCAGTGTCAGAGCTAAGAAGCCACACATGGGTAAATAGCAAAAACAGCTGGTAATGGCCAGTAAAATGAAAAGTGTTGACATACTGCATTCCTTCCCTTTCACCGGGTCAGGTAGTCCAGAGCACTCCACCGACGGATTCGGGACAGCCACCCTCCATCTGGAGCCACTGCTGTCACACTCTGTGTACTCGAAGTGGTAATCTGTCTGCAAGCAATTACAAAAAGCTTCAGTTTCATTATAACATTTGCATATTAAGCTCATTAATCAAGACTGGGATTAGCAAACGCAGTTATAATTAAATCAGAAAGGAAGTCGCTGGCGTGCAACACACTGTGCAGCACTCTCACTGCTTTGATGATCATCGTGTATCATCACAGAGTAAGCACAAAGCACACGGGATACTGTGAAGCACAAATGTTAAGGCAGGGGGTGGGATTTGCAAAAGCACTTGAGAGACAGGACACAGATTCCACTAGAATATTTTCCCAGTCTCTTAGAGCAGGATTGGTCCCAAACTTCTGGCTACCATGGTATGTGATCAACAGCAGCCATCCAGGCTTCCTCTTTGGTTGATAGAGCAAGACATATCCAGAGCACAAGTCATCCCATGTTGGGTTGGATGTCGAAGATGGATGAGATGAATCACCTTCTACGAGTGCCCTTCCCTCTTCATCGATTTACAAGGAAGCCCAGACAAATTAGGGGAGATAAACCCGGTATTGAGATACCTCTGAAAACGCCATCTGGGTTCAGCTCTGAGGAGCACCTCAAGGCAGAATGATGATGTGAGGGAAGATCACCCCACGGTCTCTGTGACTGAGACAAGTCCCGAGCAGTCCGAGTGAAAAGCAGTAAGAAACTTTCTAGCATTAGCTAGGAAAGAATATTCGCTATTTATCTTATTAATAGTATTAATTCAGATCCTAGATAAAATCTAGACTCACATTTAGTTACATTTTTAGTTTTGTCTTTCTAGCTTTGTTTCCAAATTCATAGCCCAGAGTTTTACTATCAAAATAAATCTCAGCAACACCTCATTCTTGAATTGGTTTGGTATCAAAAGAGAGTTTGGGTGAAGCTGGCAGAATTGGTGCATATCTTTCTTCAGAGGGAACAGATCTATATCAAACTGAGACATACTAGCAAGCTCCATGAAATGTCTTCACATGGGCAAGGCCACCTCCAGCTCCCTCGGCAGTCAACAGAGGGAAAGCATTGGCCACATGCCGATTTTAGACATCTGCTTCAGAGGGGATGCGGAGATAACAAACCTCCTAGAAATGCTTCTTTCTCTCCACTAGCTACAGAGGGAGACCAGCCACTTGGTTTGGATGGAGACTTCCCCATTTCCTCAGAGGAACCCCACCTCCAACACTGCATGGCCCTGTGTGGCCCATGAAAATAACATACAAAATCATGGGGCTGAGGAAAATGGGATCAGAGCTTTAGTCACAGGCTCAAGGCTTATGCAGCTTCAGGGTAGACTGGTGTGATGCATTCATAAAATTTTTTGGTTCCTTTCAATTTAGCTGGTTTCTCCTGGCAGGACTGGCCATGAACCAAAGAAGCGGAAGGCAGCGGTCATGTCCACAGCCCAAGGCACAAGCAGAAGTGGTCCTTAGCTGGCGTAGCTCACTCCCACTACAGCAAAACCCACCCACGAGGCAGCATAATTCTGCCTTCCTAAAGTTCTGTGCCACCATGACTGCAGACATCAGTCCCTAAGCTACACTGCCCTAGGAAGAGGTACTCTGTGCACACAAGGATTATTTTGGGGGCAATCTTTCCCTGCTCTTTCTATGACCCCTTGTAGTGCCAACATCCCACGTAATAGAGCAGAACAGAGGGAAGCAGGTGGATACGGGTCAGTCCATGCTGACTCTGGTATAGATTGGTTAATCCTTGCAAATATTCAGCTGACTCACAAAGAGAAGACCTGCAATTCTCCTCATTTACTTATAGAAAACCAAACAATACTGAGCTTAATATTTCTCCTACTGTTACCATGGGTCTCCAGAGGCATTCAGATGTAATAAAGTCCTCCCTAAACATCATTAAAACCTTTGCTATTTTGCATCCAAGCGCAAATAATATTCTGATTTATCTAGAATTAATATTTTTATGGTTCAATAAATGTCTTTGTGCCTCAACCTATGGTTTAGAAACCTAACTAACAGCACAGTGGAAAGGAAAACCATTTGCCTCAAAAATAAATCAAGACATAAGAAGATACTATCAAACCTAGAGTCACACATGAAACATGATATACTACACTCTCAGCTCTACAAATATACTCAATTAAAATATGCATTTTTCCCCTTTCATCTCATTAGACAATCTTCAAGGAACAGAAAAAACACAGTCCTTAAACATCTTGATATGAAATCTGCCTACAAGGCAACAAGAATACATAAACAACATAGCTGCAATGTCTCCATCTCATAGGTCACATCATGTAAGAAAAAAAAATCTATTAAATTAAATATGTAAGACTGGAATGAAACAAAAAAAAAAGGATATTGAAATTCTCTGTATTTGACTCATGTTCCAATCTCTTCTATTTCATAACAGGTCAAAAAAATATGTATATTATACAGAGCAGTTTGGCGTCAACAATCCAGATTGCTCTCATAGTCACCCTCTCAAAATACACTTCAGGGATGTCTAGCCAGCGTGCAATGCCTCCGCAGCCACAGGAGGTCTCACAAGTGGTGCGGCTGTAAGGGACACACCACGCAGCGCAGAAACATTCTCTCTAATGGTGTCTGAATGTCAACTATCACCAGAGATGCAAAAATCAGGACAGTAACTAAAATTACAAAGAAAAAAGGGTTTCTGCTCTCCTTCCAGGTTCAGGCAGAAGAGTCAGGTCTCCGCCTCTCCTCTACCATCCCTCCATGGAAATCTCTCCAGCTTTAGCCAGTCAGATGAGGTTTCTGGAGAGATGGACCCAATAGATGCCCTTCCCTCTGGCCACTCCATCCCTGCGTGCAGCTAGTTGTGTCCACAGAGGAGTCCCAAGATTCACAAGGAAGGGTGTACAGCAGAATTAAGTTCTTAGTCTCTTTCGATTACTTTTTCATCTACGGTGCTTAGTTCCTTTACGGGGAAGATGGGGATTATTTTTGTTTGTTTTCTATCTGACCTTCTATCTTAAGGTTGTACAGCAGGACTAAGTTCTTATATGGTCCCTTTCCGTTATTTTTTCCTCTACTGTGCTTAGTTCCCTTATGGAAGAGGAGGATTATTTTTCTTTTATGGCTATCCAGCCTTCAACTCAACTTTGTGTCTGGAAACCACTCCACGGACTTGGTTGTTCCTCTGGTAATTGACTGTAATGAAGACTCTGAAGATTAACTTCTGCCTTTGGTCACGCATGCATAACTCCAAAATCTATGCCAGCTACCATCATTACCATCTTCTTACCTATACTATAGTTTTACCTAGAAACAACTACTGAGGGCCCAGCTGTATCATTCTTTTAAAACCAGAATATATCTGCTCTGCATCACAAGCACGACAGAAGCTCGCAACTTCAGCTGCACCACTGACCAGCTTTAATTTAACCAGCTTGGCTACTTATAGTGGGTGAATATAACTGCATGGAGCCCTGGTTCAGCTAAATGACCCAGCATCTCGAGCCGGTTTAGCAGCCACGGTGACGGTGTGCTCAGCACCCACCGTAGCTCAGGTCTATCCCTATGAGCTGGAAGTATGCCTTGACTGCAGCTCCGACACCCTCAGAGCACACGTGACGTAAGCAAGCACTGGAAATCACCAGCTGACGCTGGCTTGCTGGGCTCAGCACTTCTAATCTGCCTCAGCACTTTGAACTTCCAAATACAGAAGGCTGACAGAGGAGCCTCCTCAGCACCATGGGACGCTTACAACACTTCTGCGTCTCTCTGAAAAAAGCTGTTCCATCATGCTGGGATGTCTCCTCCTCCCTGATGGAGAAACTTCTTCACCCACCAGTTCTCTGAAATGAATTCCATGGCAAATCCATTGCCAGATGTTATCCGTTGCCAGCTATTACTCTTTTTGCTTTCAATGTTTTTTCCCCACTATCATCCAGATATATAGTATCTTTAAATTTGGCTGTGGGCCTGTTTTAATTTTAACCATAAGTCTGACTCTGTTTTATTACTTTTCTGGGCTTGGCTTTAATGTTCTAAGCATGTCCCTCCCCCAGTTCGGCTGTTATTTCCTATGACATTTCTTACTTTATTGCTCATAATTCCTAGGCTTTGGCAAAACTGGTTTGAATTTCAGACCCAAAGAGTACGTTTCCATACGGAAGTGTCTCTCAGAAAAAAATTAACAACTCCCCATACAGGGCTAAGCTAAAGAAACCAAAAAGCATCTTCATAAATGAAAGATCAATGTTGTTCCAAGAAGCTTCTCAGAATCAATGTGTAGTCCTCAGCATTAAATTTCAAATGAAAGGTTAATAGTAACCTGAAAAATCCTGCCAAAAATAGGCAAGTGTGTTTGTTTTACCCTGTGCTTTATTGTTCTTGGAGAACTAGTAAAATCACATCTGTGCTACCATGCAAAGCTGTTGTAAGTAACTCTCTGACATACATAGGCTGTCTTTGAAGGACATCGTGTACAAAAAAGATGTCCTCATGCATGTATACGACATCAAAGAGATGGTGCAATGGTCACAGCTCTGGCTAGGGGGAGAAAAAAGTGACAGAATTTGTCCAGCATGCTATGTTCAAAAAGCGTCGATACGGGATCAATGGTGTGGGCCTGTCACCCTCACATGTGTCCTGTGCAAAGCTCCCGCAGATGTCTCCTGGCTCCGTGGGGGCACACGTACCTCCTGCTCTGCAGCCCTTCTCCAGCTCCCAGCCCACCTTGAGCTGGCTGAGTGACACTTCAGCAAGACGTGTCCCCCATGTGTCCTCCAGCTCCACTGCCCCTCTTCTCACACAATCCTTGTCCTGACTTGAAGTGGCACCGAGCGCTCCTCCTTGCCCAGCTCCCCGGACTCAGTGCACTTAGTGTTGGATGTCTCCAGAGCAGATTTCTACATCTGAACTAGTTACCTCACAGTCCTGTACAACAGTTGACAGACACAGGCATTTCCACGAGCTCCTCTCTTAAAGCAAATGCCTATTTCAGGGCATTTCTGAAACTCTAGGAGTATTGGTTTCCTCTCCACTGACTGGAGAGCTTTCTCCCAGGTGACCCCTTTTAGAACTGAGCTTTCTCCATGACATAGAGCAACACCCACTTCAATCCTTTCCTATTTTTCTGCACCAATCTTTTCATTCCCTCCTTTCACTTAGATGAGAGATGCCCTGTAGCCCTTCCCACTTAACTAGAACTGAAGGGCAGAGATGGCACAAGCCCTTATAACCAGTTCCCAATGCACTGAACATTTGATCTGGGCAGAAACAACGGATGAAGCTCAAGAGCAACAAACATTCAACATATCTGTTATGAAATATAATAGTCAGAGTCTCTTGCAATTTAACAGCTTGCTCCGCTCATGTTGTTTTCCAACGAAAGACATCACTAAGCCAAAGAAAAAAAAAGAAGAAAAGCTTCTACCCTACCTGCCACAACATTACTAAACAACAGCTCTCAGGAGATCTGTCACTTATTCCTGCCCTGAACTTGCACTCCTTGTTCCACTGATACTTTTGCTTAACCAGATTAACTGCACACAATGCTATTAAAAGATATTGCTTGCCAAAAGTGGCATCTGTAATCTTTACAGACCCACGTGCTATCTATATTTACATGTGCAACAGAGATTAGCTGCGTATATATATATATAAAATAAGACCCACACACAAATAAAAGCCATTTTAAGGAAAGAATGAATTCAGGAGGAGATAAGAAGAGAGCCCAATCCCATTGAGCAGTCTTGTGATCCTCCCCAGACTAATCACACCGAAAAGACACAACGCTTTCACTTTCCTGGTACACCAAGATGTGATATCCCGAAAGATGGCAGACGTAGAAACGTGGCAGTCTCTCTGTGTGACTGTGTTTCCCTGTATCTGGCCTCTGTAGCATTAGCAAGCTCAGGGAGCACGCTTTCAACACTATGAGACTACTCCAGGGCTTTCACGGGCTGCCTATCAGTCACTTCTCCTAATTCAGGCTTTGAAAGAGGAGATGCAAGTTCCTATTTCTTATTCATTTTGGGCTTCTAGCCGATCCTCCTCTTTTACTGCACTCATTATTTCTAATATACTCTCTGGCATCAGTAAATATTCCTGCTTCCCCTCCGTGCTCCTACCATCTCCAACCCCTGAGTGAGCAGCAGAGCCGTCCGTCAGCAGGGCTCTGTCACATCATTCATCCAGACCTAATGCCCAGCTCTACACTTCTCCCAAACATGAACAAGATCCTCTTTAATCTTTTTTAAAACTACTTATATTCGTGCTTTTCAGCTCAAAATTTGAGCCAGGCTTTCCATTATTTCCATCCCTATTCCTAAGTCTCCAAATTCCTAGACACATTTATGTGTATTCTGTCACATTTCTCTTTCTGGACTCCTAATTCATTTGCAGCTTTTTTGGCAGTGAGAAACCCAGCCCTAATTGCATTACTTAGAACCCCACAACGCAGATAGATATATTCAAACTTCCTGAAAATCAGGCTATTTGCATCCTGAGCCTAATTCAAACACCAGGTTTCACCCACCAGAAGCTTGAAACACTGCCAAAGCCATCTGCAAATTAAAGATGAACTGAAGAGGTTTATTGAATGAAAGCCAAAATTCAGCAAAAATATATCATCAATATTTGTAAGAAATCAGAATAAATGACATTTTAGGTAAGTTTGTATATATCTTGCTTAAACATAATTTCCAGGAGTCTAACTCAAGTGTGCTAGTGATCTCTGCAGTGGACAGATGTCTGCAGAATGATAGGCTAAGTGGTTCAGAGAGCCACGAGCAGCTCCATCAGCAGGAGGACGCCAGAGACAACCCTTATCAATGTTTAGAAACAAACTGCTGACAGAAAAGTGTTTGAATGAATATTGTGTCCCAGTGAAAATGAGAAAGGTACTGAGTTCTCATACCAGCCAGGTCAAAGGACTTCCTTTGCCCTTGGTCAGCGTACCGCAGCATGGGATGACGGTCAGCGGAGAGAAGCTGTTTCCAGCACATCTCAGATGTCACGAGCAGGGCACGTGAGCTGTATTCGTTTCTTTCCCCGGAGCTGGAGGAGCTAGCTAGCCTAGCCCAGACACATATGTTTCCACGCAAGCATCTGAGGTTAGGTGGGACAAGTCCTTGCCTGTGTACCTCTTTACCCAGCTGCGACATGCTGTGCTGCCATTTCAATTCTGAATGCATTGGTGCATCCTCTGAACAGCTCCTAGTCCAAGAGGCACCCACCTCTTAACAGAGACTCCCAGAGATGCTTGTCATAGAAATAATGTGTTATTACCATCGCAGAGCTTCAAAGTAAGAGATAGCAGGGCTAGAAGGGCACTTCAGAAGCCATTTAGTCCATATTCTTGTCCCCCATAACTAAACCATTCCTGACAGAAGTTTGTCTAACCTCATAGAAAACCCCCAGTGATGGATGCTCTGTAGCTTCCCAGGGTAGAGCTCCTAGCTATCAGCTAGATAAAATGATGCTAATTCGCATGGACCCTTCATCAGGCAGCTAATGAAGCAGTTATCATCATCAAGGAAGCTGAGCACAAGAGCTTGAAGAAATACGTGGGGGTGAAGGGTTTATTTGTTGAAAAGCGCAGCCCATTTCAACACATCAACAGATTCAGAAAGCAGGCTGGCACCAAAGGCTGGCTGTCTCCTTCCAAGAAGCCGCATTTACTATACCGTACATTTACTATATGGTTTGCTAAGGACAGCGCATTCCCATGTAACACAACATCACCTGCATGAAAATCCAGGGCTGTGCTCTGAGCAGTGTCTTCTCTTGGCCTTCAGCCACCCTCACTCTGGCTGAAATCAGTGGAGACTTCACCGGCCTCACTGGGCACCCGACAGGGTCAGACACAATCACCTTTCAGCAGAGACGGTGCGCTTTTTCACTCTGACATTTGTTGAGCCTTTGCCAAATCACTTTCACAACAGGCCAGTAACGACTAGGAGAGTTTTTATCATCATTATGTTATTTATCTTTTCAGTGACCATTTTCAGTCTGAAAAGGTCAAGTCAGCCAGCAGCACTTTGACTGTGAGACATTTTTTTTTTCTTCAAATAAAACTTCACAAACAAGCTATGTGCAGCCCTAGCCCAGCCATCTTTGAAAGTGCCTGGGATTATTTATTTCTGCAACCTACAGAGACAAGAAGTCTTTACTAAAACAGTGGCTCTTTCATCCAGGGCCTCATCTGTTGCCCAGCTAAGTCAATAAAACATATCCATTGACTTCAAAGGACAACAGGATGAGCCACAGTCAACCAGCTCACGCACTCACCACCCTAAGTATTAAATAATAGGTGATGGACATTGCCATCCTTGCAAGTAAAACTCTAGAGAAAGGAAAGACCTTTCTATCTTTCAGGATCATCCTGCTGAATTTCATGGGTGGAGATAGATACCAAAAATAGAATTCTACAGAACGGTGCAAAATTGCCCTCTAAAATATTATTTTCAGCCAAACAATATGTGTAGAGGCATCTCCAGTGACAGCTTTATAAGGGATATTAGGCAGTTTGCTGGCCCCAACCCACATTTTTCCTCTTCCCGTATGTCAGCACTACAGCTTAGAAGAATCTGATACATCATAAAGTCTTTTTTTTTCCAGTAGTTTTCAGTCAAAACATCTCCCTGATTCAATTCATCGCATGCTGTGTGAGCGCTGCTATGGACACAGAGGAGCAAGTGGCAAGGAGTGCCCAAGGTGGAAAGGTGGAGAGGGGAAGAAAAGCAGGGAACAGCACTGACCTAATGGCCACGCAGACTTAGACTTCCTTAAACTGGTGGTGAAAGTACACCTTGATCCTGATGTTTCCTCTCCCAGTTTTCCCAGCTGTGTTATTCAAGGGTTTGGGTCTTTCTCGGGCACCACAGAACAGTTTAATGAATATGGAAATTGAAACAGTCTCTAGGGATACACATCTCCACAGCCAATCAACAGAATTTCCAAATGCATATTCTGGTTCATAGCAACAAAGCGCACAAATCTTCATCAAAGAGAGATTTTTAAATGCCAACCAGGCCGTAAAAATAGACAGCTAAAGAATAAACTTTGTGTTCTAGCTGCATCTTCAGTGAAACGCTGAATCTTGTTTTAATACTTGCCCCTCCCCTCGCCCCACTTTACGTAAAGCAACTCACACAAAAGCCATCAGCAAGAAATTCAAACATGACGATACATGCTGGCACGGTATCCGAAGCCCTAAAATACTTTTTTCCTAAAGGAGAAAGTAGGATTCCAACCCTCCCATCTTGATCCATTGTCCCCCCCCCAAAGCCTGACTTAGGTAATTTAGAGATGTGGGAGCGAGGGCTGTAGGCACATCTCAGATAAAGTATGTCAGATGGAAGTAGTAAATGGCACCTTGTAAAAATGGCAAGAGATCTCAAATCCCTTAGCAAACATGAGGATTAGGGCTCTCATAAGGCATAGGCAAGTTAGTTTGGACAAGAGGCACAAGTTCTCCTATCTGGTCAACCGCTGACTTGCTGTGGAGTCTCTGAGAAGTCTTCACTCATCTGCCCCACAAGTGTAATCTCATTTTGCACACCTGGAGATGATACGCTTCTCTGCAGACAATTTTGGGAATCAGTCCACTTTTGAGTGTCTTACCCAAAGTCAAATTATGAGACAAGTCAGGAGTGGAATACAGAAGCTGAGTCCTTAAACAGATAATACTTCTTACTCTACAGGAAAGGGGAAAAACCACAAAACAGATCTAAATTAAATAATGCAATTCCACAGCATTTCACCCACTGTTTGCATAGCTTCAGAGGAATAAAAGGCTTGGAGCACTTATTTTCTTTACATTTAAGACTCTGTAATAGGCCAGTTACATGAGCCTCGAAGAGGACGCTTCTGTCAGGATAGACCTTGTAAAAAGAGCAGGTTAATAATGTGTCGCTGTGTCTCTGGCGGGTCATTCCACAAATTAGAGCCACCAAACAACGACCAGAAAGAGGGCATAAGCTGTCAAGTAGTACGGCACAGAAAGCAGCAGATGTTTCTCCCCGTTTGTCCACTAACTTATCTCTGTCATCATCTGATACAAGAAGTCTCCTCTTGAGGCTAAAGGGATATTCCTGCAATCACTCGCTTTTGGGCTCCACTGCCCAGGGCTACAAAAAACAGTGCTGGTCAACACCTTTGGAATATGTTGGGTTTAGAATAGGATGCCAGTCAAAGAAGAGTGGTTCAAGGATCAGGAAAAACATTTCAAGACAGCTCTCAGGTGGGAACTGCTGATGCAGGGCTGGATTGAGGAGCTCCACCTTCTCATCGGAAAACCTGTTATAATATCCATCCCTGTATCTCCTGCAATGTCACGAAACTTTTTAGTTGAAAGTTAACTGTCTTAAGGGTGACACAACTTTCTCAGGTCACAAATACATTTAAATGATGGTATGAAACAGTCTTGCGTGTTTCCAACAGCAAGGATAGAAGAGAAATGAGAGACACGTTCGATATCCAGAGCTTCCGCTGTGAGGAAAATCTGCTAGACGTGATCAATCAATCTGCTGTAATAAAGAAAGAGCACTGTAACCTGCTATCGATCATTATTGTCCCGTGCTTTGTATCAGATGGATTTCTAATATATGCACATGTCAGGGGACTGGAAGGAATACTACTCAGCGAGTCTTTCAATTGGCTTTTTTAACTAAAAATCATGCGATTATTTTGTTAACAAGTCAGGGATGTGTTAATAATCTGATGACATTTCATTTATGACTGTTGCTTAGGTAGGGCCTCCAAAGTGCACTAGACACAAACCAATAAACAAGCAGCCACCTTTAACTAGTGTGTGGGCACGTACACACAAAAACTCACACACGGATAATTCTGTCATCACTTAACCCACAGGCTTCATCTCTTCTCAGCTGATAAAATTTGGTAAAGCTCCACTGTCTCCAGCAGAGGTACACAGATTTATGCCCATGGAGGCTCAAGCTTCTTCTTTATCTTTTAGCAGAAAGACAAAAGGTCGTTAAAGGTAATACAGGTAATAAAGGTGAAATTTGGTGTATCTCACCAGTGCTCCATGAGACTCGCCCTGCTTGTGCAGTCGGAACTGTAACCTTTTGTCTCTGCTTGCAAACCCTTCCAGCAATGACAACTAATTAGGTGCCACAGAATTTTCATCTTCCACCTGCGTGCCAGTGGTGATCAATTGCGTTCACAGAATGAGCCAGAAAGCAATTCCGAGCATTCTAGTACATCCCACCATGGACCAGCACACGGAGACTCTACAAGGAGCCGGACAGGATGGGATTGACCTCACCAGGACATGGACAGCAAGGACGACAGAGCAGGAGCTTGATGTCTTACCCTAGCTTGGAACCAAAAAAACGCTGTGAGAAAGCGCTCCTTTCACAATGCAACATCTCGCTGCAGTCAGGGCACTGGCACAAACGCTGCTCCCTTCCAGGGTGCCATCACGGTTCCTCAGGATCTATGGCATGGGCACACTAAGATAATGCCCAGCGTGCTCCAAAGGAGAGTTGTAGCTAACTTCTTCCTTCTCTGTTTGCTCACACCCTCTGAAATCCTGTGGCAAAGTCCATGCCTGGATTTTCTCTCAGGATCCAATAAACCTGTTTCCCTTATCCCCTCTCTCCCCAGATGCTTTTATGCTGTGTTACGTATCACTGCACAAGTGCTGGTGCTCTGGGAGGAGTATTAACATTAAATATAAATATAGGCATTACAACCAAAGCCATCTGTTCCTTTCTGTTAATTACAAATCTCTTGTCGCCTTGCGCTACCCCAGCCTCGTGCTTTCTCCTGCAGCCCGTGGCACCCTGACAAATAGGCATATACACAAATTTGACTCAAATTACCTCTGCACAAGGATTCAGATCAGCCTGACAAAGGATTATCAACAGCAAGGAGACAAGCATCTGAGCTGCTAAGGTCTGTAGAGCTGGATAGAAAATATTCTGATGGGCACTGAGAGGGAAACACATCACCGGGGCAATGCGACTGCCCATTCATGGAACCCTGACTGCTTCAGTGTGTGCTTCATCTCAGCCACGTGCAGATGAACCTGTGACTCTGGTAAGACAAAAATCACGCTTCAAGCGAAGCACGTGTCGCTCTGAAATCAGGCGGTTGCCAGCAGAATGACATCTTAACCTGGCCTGAGACAAGAGCAGGTCTTTGGAGAGCTGAAAGGGATACAGGTGCCCCAGAAATATGGGAGGGCAGAAATATAACTCGTGACAAAGCATAAAGGCATTCAGACTCATATGGTAAACCAGGAGCGAAGCCAGGAGCAAACAAAGGCTCTTCCCTTTCCTTTAAGGACTGTGACCTAAAGCTCCCGCTAAAACAGCTGCAGTCGTACTTCCCTGCAAGCTCCACATTATCGCTTTTCCCCCTATCATTACTTCCATTTCCTATTTCTATGCAAAACTCCTATGGGAAAAGCTTGCAAATGATTTGGACAGAGATAGTCTTCAGCCAGCAGAGCAGGAAAAACAATTTACACCCCTTTTCCTGGGGCAGTGACAACTCTCTTCCCCGCTTCTCGACATTGGAGATGCTGATGAGAATTTTCCTAGCCGTGTGTCTTTGCCAAGCCAGACCAGCCTCATCCCTCCAGCAAAAAGCAGATGCCAGAGCCCCCATCTTGTCCCTGTCCCCTTGGCCACCCCTCGGGATCGCTGCTCACGCCTGCGCGGGGCAGCCAAGCTGCCCGGATCTGCCCCAGGCAGTAACAATAGTTCAGGAAAGCTGTTCACTCCCTCGGTTCCTCTTCAGGTAGCATGGAGCAACGGAGCCAAAACCCAGCAAACAAAAGTTCAATCAGTCGAGGCTCAAAATAGAAACAAGACCACGCTGACTGTCACAATAGAGCATGGAAAGAGTTGCATGGGCTTGATTGCATGCAGAGCTAAAAGAGGCATAATATTTGTTCCCGGGGCTGCAGAATTTGCATACACTCCATCTGAGTTTATCAGGCGTTTTCCCTGCATAAGGAAGTAAATAAGCATTATTAATTCTGAGCCGAAAGTCGACAAAACTCCTCATTAAACAGGAATTTATAGAGCTGACAGCTCAGGCTTGCTGTGCTGTTCCACGGTTACCAGCCACAGATAGTCAGGCTCCGTGTCTTTGCCGTGCAGCTGGGGAAAGAGTTGCAGCTCACACCCTAACACTAAAACGTACAGGAATCAACCCAAAAAAGCACCAAAGGCAAAATTCAAAGTAACTCTGAAATTGAAAGAACAGAGCAAACCTACACCTCTCCCCAGAACTGGAGCATCACCTGAGGCATGGGTTTGAGGAAAGACCGCAGTACATGCTTAAGTCGGTCTCTGTTAAGTGAAGGTTTTCTGAGCATGCTGGAAGTTCAGCATCTGAGCTCTTGACCAGCTCACAACACATACATTGACGTTCACCTTACTTGCTGCAAATTCCTGCCTGAAGCAGGTTCTGTCTGCAGGAGTTCGTGTTCCCACTCTAATTGGAAAATGTGAAATTCTGAGGTAGTGGTTGTACTATGCTCAAATATTTGAAATGAGTGAGAACAGCTCTGATGTCAATATCTGCTCTGTACTGCTCTTCTCAGCTTCTAGATCTCAGATCTGAAACAAGAGCCTATGAAAAATCTTATAATTCAGTGTTTAGCTTATATCTGCTTCCTTATGACACAGAATATCAAAGCGCACCTTGGAAGATCTGGTGTGTTCATCCTCATAGCACCTTCCTATGGAAAAGGAATGTTGCTATCCTTGATTTAATTCCTCACAGGAACTCAGGTCCAGGGTATTTAGGTCCGTATTTAAGAGCCTTGCTTGTATCCAGGCAGCTATTGCCACAGCAGCTGGGCTCCTGAGCAGCTTTGAGGCATGCGCCAAGTGCTGTGACAAATTGGCACACAAGAAAATCGCATGCAGGTCTCCTGAGGGTCTAAAGACTGGATCAATCTCCTCCTTAATAGCATCCTAAATCTGTAGTGTCGACCCTGCCTGAGGGACTGGTAGAAGAGAGGTGCTTTCACCAGGGGAGGAAATCTCCTTGCAGCAGCCCCAACCCTGGCAATCCCAATCAGCACCTCAGCAGAGCTCCAAGAGGCAGCAAAACAGGAACATTTGGCGCCATTTCTGGCATTCTGCAAAGCTTTCCTGATAATCCATCTGTCTTCTCGCCAAGGCAAGCTCATCGAATAAAATCAGGAGCATGGGCTTCTCCAGCCAATTAGACAGACAACACTGCTAAACGTGCTTTTATTGAGCAAACACGCTTCCCCCTTCGAAGGCAGCGGGTGCCATTCAAAGGCACTTGGCACGCGGGCCGTTATGCCAGGTCACTGACATCATCCATCTTATGTCAGCCAGTGTGATGGAGCCAGCACAAGGTTAATGTAATCTAGATGAAAAAAAAAAAAAAACCAGTAAAAATAATACACTGAAAGGCAACGTGCATATAGCTGATTTCCAAATACTGTTAATGTTGGCTACAGGCTAATGTTGGCATGGGTTTCCACAGCATCTTCCCACCACTGACCACAGTGCACTTTGCAAGCATTGAAGTTTCAAGCAAGACTCCACACTTCAGGAGGGACAAGTGGAAATGAAGATAAGTCATATGAGCATCACATGTTTGTATCTTGCAGTGGGCAACCGAATGAGCTCTTAATTTGCTCTGAAAATCAGTATTAAACACAGACATAGCATGACTATGTTTCCATTTTTCTTCATCAAACCAGGACAAAAGATATCAAATCTGTCCAGAGTCGGGAATCTGGAAGTTTTCTGTCCTCATTTAAATGAGTCTAAATGTCTCCCTTCACTGTCCAAGGAGAGAGGTAGGGCCTCCAGAGAGGTACATGTCATCTCAGAGGAGTCTCTGCCACCTGAGGGTCTTCAAGATGAAACCACTCAGGATGTCAAAGCCATTGACTCTGAAGGCTGGGAGGGAGGGAAGGGGGGAAGATTGTGTGAGTTGTGGGGTTTTCTCCATTGAAAAGCAAAGGATTTTCATCCTGAAATATCAATTCAACTGGAGATGGCTTGCTTTCCAGCTAAAAGCTTATCAAAAAGCATTAGAAAACACTCATTTTAATGTGGAATACTACGAAGCCCACCCACGAAAACATTTTTTCTAAGTGAAAAAAAAAACATAAAAGCAACCCAATGGACATTTTTCTTTCGTTTCACTCATTTCAAATACTGCAGACTGAAAATTTTGTCAGGACTCGGAATACGACCATGGCACAACCTGTACGGCTGTTCCACTTCCACATGAGTCAGAGAGAACCCAGTCAAAGCTTTACTGTATCAAATGGAGACACCACCAGTACTAATTCATTGTAATACCCAATGCAGAGATAACCCAAATCAACATGATTTAAGGGTCTCCTGCAGCATTCAGGAAGACTCCAGGGATGCAGAAGCCCTGCCAAGTCAGCCAAAGCCACCCCATGCCTTTCCAGCCAGCTACCTTCCACGTGCCTTTCTCTGTGCAATGTCCTATCCTATTTATTCACATTTCGTCACACACCAAACAACTGCCTGCCTAATGCCATAATTCAGTGTTCATAATGAATCGTCGTAATTAGTCTGCTCATCTCGACTACAGCAAATCAATACACAACTAGGCACAGAGAGAAATAATTATCAGTCCTCCACCACTGGCTGAGTATTTCGCACACATATGTGCAGGCACAGAATCAAACACAGTAAATCTCAATTACAGCCTTTCTACCCGCCTGACACCTTTCGCAGGACTGAAAAACCCAACACAATAGATGACAAAGTCAGCGAATCTCCTGGGGGCTTTCTGTGAAGAAATAGCTTTACATCCATGGGATTCACAAAGAGAGGGAATAAAGTGCTAAATCAAATCCTCCATTAGCAACCTTGGCTTCAGAACTCCCTAATTCACTGTAGCCTCCACGTTGGTCTCTTTTGAAGATCTGTGACTATGTGAAGCTGGTTTGCTTTGTAGGCTTTCACCTCCAACCTCTATGAAAGTTTTCCAACACCAGAATTTAAAGGCTGAGACATTTTTTTAAAAATGCATCAGCACAAGAGGCGAGCAAAAGTCATATGTCAGTGGATTATCTCAACGTGAATGAGGTTGCTTCCCTTTCCAAAAGAGTAATTCCCTCTTCTGTATTGTTCTTTTGGATGAGAGATGCTCAAGAGAAGCAAATTGCTACAGCCAAGTTTCATACCACAGGACAACTGTTGTCTCTGATGGAAAACCCTGACTAGCAGAGAACCACAGCTGCTCTGCCAGGAGCCATTATGATGAAGGATTACCAGCACAGGCCATCTGCCTGAGTTTGGGGGTTTGCTTAGCTTTTTTGTTTTGGCTTGTTTATTTCTACTGTGTGATGCTGCAGTAAATCATGACAAAATTAAACCCAGGAGTGACCGATCTCTTTGGGGCTGAGGTGCTCCTGGAGCTCTGCTATCCCCACTTCGCTGGACAGGGAGATTAAAATAAAAAAAAAAAAAAAAACTGACCTTGCGATTTAGGAGCAATGATTCAGCACAATATGAACCGCATGGCTGACGTGTCCTCGTTAAAAACATAAGGGACCTTTCTGTTTGTTTCTGTCAAACAGAAAGGAAGGCTAAATCAATATCCATGATTTGGGCTGCATTCATTCCAAATGCCTTTTGCTGTGCAAATACATGGCAGTGATTCACGGAGACAGCCTCAAAGAAATAAGTGCCTCTGTGTTATTACGCAGCAAAATGTTAGGTGCTCGGGAGTCATCCCAGGTAGACAGATGATGGCATTAGTGATTTAATTGACCCTTACAGATAAAAACACATACGAGGAATGGCAGGGCCATCAGCAAGCTGTGGTGCACACAGAAGTCAAGCCAGCGGAGTAGAGGAGGAGTTAAGATGTTTTCCCCATGCTGGCAGACCAACACTGCTGTTTGCTTGGTGTGAAAGCCATGGCCAGGGAGCAGCCACTGAGGGATGCAGGTGGGTTTAGGAATGAAAAGGCATGAGCATCCCCTGGGGATGGCCTGCTCCTGTCCACATCAAGGACCACCTCCTCCTCCTGGAGGCCAGAGGGCTGTGTGATAGCAATGGTGGGTGACGGATGCCCTGTAGAGTGGAGGGAGAGGGCGTAATCCCAGAATTATGTTTGGGTTTAAAGCGGGGAATTGCTTTGCAGAAGGTACCTGTTGAAGAGCCACATACTGACAGCACACATCACGGAGGCGCAACTAAAACCACCACTCTGGGGGGTTTGGGAGTTGCGTCACCAAACTTTATCATTGCAACGGAGTGGGAGATGTCCTTGTCCTGCTCACAGACAGGACACAGAAAATGTCCATCATTCATTACCTGAGGGTGGAGATAAGAGCATGCTGGAGAGCAACGGTGCACACTCTGCACTCCCCAGTTGTGGCTGTGCAGCAAGACTTGTCATGCTGCAGACAGACAGTCAATTCCCATCCTCATAATCCCCTGACCAGAAGTAATTTATAAGTGTCAGTAGCTTGGCCTTGCCTGCGGCCCCTCAGCTGCCAGGAGCCACACACCCACACGCCAGCTCCTTCTGTAAGCGGTCCCAAATGGGAGAACACTCTGAATACCCAGTACCTAAATTTTGTAGACAGAGGTGAGTGTAACTGGACGATTAAATGTCATTCCTGCATCCTGCACAGAGAACAAGCCTCTATATTTTGAAATGGTAATAATACAGCTGGCTAACAGCTGTTTGTACAGGGCCATTGCACTTACACACTCAGCATGGTTTTTAAGGAAGGAAAACTGGTGCAAGTGATGCTACCAACTGTATAATCAAGTTGTAACTATTTTTTTTTCTCCAGTCACATGCTACCCAAATCATAAACTACATCATGTGAGATGACGATAGACAAAAGCATAAAGCAGCTTTTTGGTGTCTTTCCTTTCCCATGGGAAACTCATCACCAAGCAAGGTCCCACCTTTGGGTTAGTGGTGAGAAACCCACAGCCTGTGAGGCGCAACCAATGGCCCAGCTGATTTAGGACATTTCCACTCACAAATGCTTCACCCACCTGGGTCCTGGGCTGTAGCTGTAACAGGGCTCCCATGGGAGTAAACCATCCACAGACACTCCGTTTAGTGCAGAATGTGAATTATCATAGAACAGTTTGGGTTGGAAGGGACCTTCAACACCATCTATTTCCACTTCTAATGCCACGGACAGTGACACCTTCCACTAGACCAGGTTGCTCAAAGCCCCATCCAGCCTGGCCTTGAACACTTCACTCAGCAGTTGAACACCTAAATCTTGCAACAAGCAGAGGGCAACATGCTTGGGAAAACCAGATAAAACTTATATTGTGGGTTGTGCCTCAGTGTAGGGTGGTTTCAAGGCTTGGAGGCAGACACATGTGCGGCTGGGGAAGGTGAACTCTGCGGCTGAACGCAGAGCTGAAGAGGAAGAACTTGCCCCCAGAGCTGTATTTGGGGCAACAAAAGGGACTGCAGGGCTACACAGGCTCTCTAGGGGAAGTGTGCTCACACATTTGCTCACACAATTGGAGCGTTTGCCATGTAATTATTTGTATCTGGAGCTCATGAGTTTAATACAACCCTAACTGGGTGTCTCAGAGAGGAAAAAATCTGATCTAATTGGGTAATCTTAAAAGTACAAAGGTTTTCTAGTACTTGCACGCAAGCAAAGTTTGTCCTTTTGCCTAGAAGGATCTCACATATAATTCTTCCTGTTACAAATGGTCTCAGTATTCAATATTTCAGTTCACATAACCATAATCCTTTCATCCCAAGAAGAAAAAGTGCTCTTCTACAAGTACGTTCAGTCACATTTAAACAGCCTCCTTGTGAAGTCCTGATAAACCAGGGTGAATTAATGGAAACAGAATGCAAGATTAAAAATTATTTTTCATGAGCAGAAATTTAGGCAGGAAAGACAAAGAGGCATGGATTTATTGGCATACGAAGCCCTACTAAAAGTCAAGGAACAAATAATAGTTCTTAACCACTGGAGCTCATGTTGGAGGGTAGATGCCGGAAGATTAGGCAGGGGAGTCTGTGCTCCCTGTTTTAGAGAGAGAATCAAATTTCTAGCAATTAAACAATTTAATTTTCAAAAATCAAGACAGAAATTAGTCTAAATTAAGGTTATGACGCATGAGGAAAATGTTGAAGAGAGTAGCTTTAGTGGTCTATTCCTTAGGTGAATAATGTACTTTCCTTAGCAGGCGGCCACAAGTTTCTAAAGAAAACCCTCCTGGATTTAGACCGTGCTTTCATGAATACCCACGCACATGAGAGAGAAAAGACTTGTCTTAGAAAGGATTAACTCCTCAGGCCAAACAAGCTTTAACACATGACTGAGGATCCTCTGAAGATTTATGCAGCCAGGAAAGGGGAAATAAAAAAAAAAAAAAAAAAAACAACTGGCTTTTGCAGGCCACTAGGCATCGTGGCTGAATTAGGTCTGCATAATGCTTGGCTAAGATCTGTAGCCTCAGGCAATCATTTCCTATTAAATAGATTATATCCAGCACAAACACAGAACATTTGTAAGCTTAATGCTAAGAAGCTACACATGAAAAGACAGAAAATAAATTGTTCTGGGAATAGGAGCAGGAGGAGAATTATAGGAGAAAAAAAATGTTTCTAAACTTAGGAAAGGAGGTGCTTAGTATTTACCAAAGACAATGATCATCCCTCAAAGAACATCTTCTTAGTCAATAGATACATCTAGGATACACAAAACCTCTCCTGTCCTCCTACCAAAATGGGGAACACAGAGATGGCAGGACTCAGGGAGATGCACCCCCCTCAGGGCTCCTGCTGCTGCCGAGATGTTCCAGACCACAGCGGGGCAAGTTTCTTATCCGGGAGGACCTCATCTGGCCTTACACCACAGCAGAAGCTCTAGCTCAGGAAGGTCAGTATGTATGGAGATGAACTGGCTGGGAGTTTCTGGATGAAAAGGTGCCATTTGGAAAAGCATCAGGTCCCTGATATATTTTGTGGGAAATAACCACATTTTGGTAAACTTCCTAAACTGAACCATTTTAGAAAATCTGTATTGTCTATGTGTCCTCATTAGTCATTTTACATACAGATTATCGACTTTTTCGCTCAACGTATATAGAATACTTTAACCTCCAAGTCGACAAACTCTTAACATCTTAAAGTCTTGTCCTTTTCAGATTTCTTTTTCACTTTTTAGTCAGAAAATGAGGGTCAACATCCGTAATGAACTGGAGCGCTCCTTCTGAGCTTCCAGTGCTTTTGCTGAGTAGGGAAACAGCTGGCTCTAGTTAAGAGCTTTGGTTCAGCTCTGGTTCAGCTTTTAACTGACTCAGAAAAGAGCTGCCATCCAAATCCACTAAGTCAGTAAGTACCTTTCAACCAATTTTAAGACAGCCAACCAGCAAAAAAATCTCACTCAGGACCAAATCAAATACAATACACCAAACTCTCTTCACTTTCACCGCGTAAGAAAGCTTCACCCTTTAAAGGATGAAGCTCTGAAATGGCACCCGAGATTTGATCTACAGGTCCTCCTACCAGTAGGGATTTGGCACTCCCATCAATTAGTAAGAAAAAAATATAGTATGATCTCTCATCAGTAAAACAGTGTTTGGTAAAACCTGTTATCTGTTTCTCCAGTGGCTGGCAGAGCCCTGTCCTTTGCTGGAGGAGCAGCTCATGCTTTGCTATTTTCTGTCTGACTGCATTTGCCACATTTCTGGAGTCATAAGCAAGACAAAGCGAGCAGAGCAAAGCTGACAGCGGTACCCCTGTTCTGTCAACCTATAATTCTAGCGTGGACAAAGAAATTAAATGACAGAAGGAAAAATCTCTTTTAAAAGGAAGGTTCTTCACACAGCAAAAATATTTTAAAAGTAGATCTCAACGGGGCAAAGCACCCATCCCAGACTCCAGCTGGGCTTTCGACAGAGCTGGAGCCACAGAGAAAAGCAGAGTGGATTGCACTGAAAATTGGCAGTCACAGTCTGCTGATGGCGAAATCGGTAATTAATAGCCGCCTCTATCTGTCACTTCGGTGCTCTGTATCCCAGCAACCTGGAGCGAAGACGAAGGTTACAGCATCACACCATTGGAGGAGCTTGTACCTACTGTGCCCACTCACGTGTCGTGATGATGCCATTCCTTACGAGCCCTTTGGTCGGCATATATTGCTGTTAATGTCAACAGAACTTCATGTGAACATATGGGGACCAAGATCTAGCTGCAACTATCACCGGCTGTAAAGTGACAAGTATGGGGAAGGTTGTCCAAATATTTACAGCAACCCCCCAGCACTAGCATCCACAGGGAACCGGCTTCAGGTGCAGAAGGAAAAGGGTCAGATCATCTGTAACTCTGTGTGATGCTGAGCATGCCCAGCACCCACCAAGAAACCAGAAGTCCTGCCACGTCACAGCCTCCTTTCTTTCCCACAGTCTACAGCAACCTTCTTCCCACCGAAACACGGAGCAAAGACTTTGTGTACATGGCATTGGTAAGGGACAAGAGGAATGTGACTCCCAAGAGATAATTATTATGGTGTCTGGGACAGGAGTGTCCACACTCCTGGAGGGCAAGAGAAAAGGGACCGGTAGGACCCGTTTGTCCCCACCTCACCCCACTGAAAGAGTTCCTTCTGGGGCAGGAACCAGCTCCAAGGGGAATCACACAACTAGGGCAAGAGGGGTGAAGAGGAGGAGAAAACGCTGCATCCCCATTCACCATTCCTGAAATGCCTGTGAGAAGGTTTAATAGCAACATGAACTTTGATGATATCAGGGTATTTTTACGCTACACAAATTATAAGCCTTCAGGTCTCTCAGCTACGCTTACTCCTTTGTCTAGCTGGGAACACAGCATGACTAGACATAAAATGACAGACTGAAGACAAGGTTTATTATAGCCTGGAACTGCTCATACATCCTCATAATTGTAATGTATTTTAGTCTTACAGCACCTTAAGGCACTGTTGCAAAGCCAGCTATAAGAAGAGCAGCTCTGTGTTTTCATCATGAAGAAGCTATGAGACAGCTATAGGAATGAGAGCACAGGCTGTAAGTGAGAGATGGAGGGAGGGGAGGACAGGGAGCAGCTCCAGAAACCCCTGAATCCAGTGGAAGATCTTCCCCTGTATTCAGCACACTTTGCATCCATCCTCCTTCAGTATAAGTTGAGGATGATTTGCATTTCAGCCTTTTTTTTTTATAAAAACCTAAAAATATTTTCTTCAGAGCCCAAAATTATCCTAGAGTTCAGCTGAGGGGAGAAGTTTTCTCGTTTCCTATTGACTTCAAGGACAACTTCAATGCTTTTCAGGATTGCCACACTGCAATTTGCAAATATCTATGAATTTCCAGGCTCCTAGTCCAACTTGGCTTCACCTCCAGTTTCTTATCAGTTTCCTGTTAGTAGTAAGAGTTTCCTTCCTTGGATTTCCCTAATGCAATTTTTTTTAAACTCCAAAGTATGTGTCCTGGTTTGGGCCAGGACAGAACCAATTTTCTTTTAGTAACTTTGCTTTTTAGTTAAGTCTCTTCTGAGAAGCTGCACTCTCTGAAATTAACTGCATGTTTTGCCAGACAGGAGCTGCTTCTAGCAGTGATAAGGCTCGGTGTTTATAGTCGGTGCTGGAACATCAGAAGCAATGGTATGCAGAAAGGCCCTTGCTTGTAGTTATCCCTATGGAGACCAAGGTCGATGCTTGCTTCTGCTGACTTTCTTGTGTGCCGGAACTGAAAGAGCAGAGAAGTGGTCACCCCTGCGACCCTGCGGTGGGGAGGAGCGGGTCGGACAGGTGACCCAAAACTGACCAAAGGGAGTATTCCATCCCATACGCGTCATACTCGGTATAAAGCAGAGGGATCACGAGGGTCTCGCTCTCTTCTTCTATGGCCGGCATCCGAGGAGGACTCTGTCTGATTCTTCTGCCTTCGATCCCGATCCGTGCATTCCTGAATCCAGCTCCTGCCTGCTGCTGCTGAGTACAGTCCGGGACTTTCCTGGGGCGTGCCCCGCAGCGTCCGGGTGACGTATTGGTCATCAGTGGGGGGGGAGCTTGATATTGGTTTTGTACATATTTGTATATTTGTGTATATTCCATTATTATTATTACACATTATTATTGTAGTTAGATTAAGCTGTTTTAGCTTTCCTAACCCGTAAGTCTCTTTCCCTTTTCTCTTTCCCCCCCCACTTCGGGAAGGCAGGGGGTTAACAAAGAGCGTCTGTCATTCGCTTAATAGCCAGCCCAGCTTTAAACCGTGACAGATTTATTGGCTCCCAACGTGGGGCTCGAACCAGGGCTCTGACAGGTTGCCTGAATTTTTTCAAATTCCGGCACCGGCGGGAGGAGACCCATATAAATCACTTGTGAGTGTCCATTGTGGGTTCTGTCCTGGCCCAAACCAGGACAGTATGATTCAATAAGCAAATGATAATTCTGTTCCTTTTGTGTGACTTCAATAAAGTCTTCTTGAAGTTGGAGAGAAAAGTATAAATTCAATACAATTCCCAATTCATAGCATGTCAGACTTGAGATTTTATTTAAACTATTGGAAGTGTTCTCTAAAACAAGAGTTAATTGTTTACTGAAATCAAGGGTATCTATATACAGCACATTTGTACATAAAAAAACCATAAATGCTCTGTAAATGTAATACTCTAAGAAAGCAATGAGAGCTTCCAACGTATTTCATAGCTTGAGTATAAATGTGTTTCGCCCCACTTCTAGAAACCACTTCTCATTTAAATCTTTGGTATTATCAGCAAGTTATCCTTGCAAGAGAAGAGAGTTTGGTTGCCAATATTTGCCTTTCTCTTTGTTGCCCGTGTTCTTGTTCTTTAAACAAATTACTTGCTCTATTTTGATAGCTCCTATCTGCAGTAACGGTCTGCACAACGACCCCTGGTGCATTCACATCCAACTTCACAAAACCAAATTTCTGCTCCGAAGAGTAAGCAGCAAGAAATGAATGTTAAATCACAAAGATTTCTACAACTCTTCTGATTAAAAGAAATTTCTTTGGTCCAAAGTCGCCCTGCTACGTCTTTACTGAAGCTACAACTTGTCACAGCGGGGGGTTTTCCTACAACATGCATTCTTCAGAGGAAGCTACTGAGTCAAACTCAGTATCAAAATGCAATTTCACTTGCACCACTGAAGTCAATGGAGTTTCCTTAGAGCTTGAATCCAATGGCACATTTAAAAGAACAGAGGGGAAAAATATCCACCGGCTTATGAATACCAGAAATCTTCCCCAGCTTCCTTCAGGATTGATTCTCAAGGTTAATTGGTCTTTTATGTACAGATGACTTCCACAAGCTGACTCTTTATCTCTGTAAACTTAAGTTCATGTAATCATTTCTAAACCAGACTGTGCTATAGCAGGGAAGGAAGCACAAAGCTAGTAGAGAAAGGAGATAAATGGAAGGAATATAAGGTGAATGAAGAAATAAGAACTAAGATGGAGGCAGAAGGCAAGATCATTGCTTCCCAAGAGGAGGTAGTACGTTATTTTAATTCTAAGGAATACATTAGCAAGAAAGAAAAATATATTAGCTGTTGTATTATACATTCACAGGGTAAACTAGGCACAGGCAGATAATGTCGCAGCACGGTTATATGAAGTCAACAGGACAGCTCACGTTTATGGTTGGCCTCATCTTACAACACTGAATTTTACATTGAGCTGGTTTTCCTCCAAGATTTTTTTTTCTTTTTTTAACTTTTCTTGCTGTTTCTGGGCAGCGGACAAAGGCAGCAGGTAGAACTCTCTTCAGTTGCAAAACACAACATCCTCACAGGACCTTGGATGCAATTTCCTGATGAATTTAATGATCCTGAAACCTAAACACCACCCATAATTGGCCCTTCATCTCAACTATTGTGAGGCAGACTAATTAAAGCTTTGTAGTTTCAGACACTGGCGGGAGCTGTATGTCAGGAGGGGACAAAGCTTTCAGCCCTCAAGCAGCCCTAGCAACATGGGGTACTGTCAGAGCTGGACCTAAATGGATGCACACTCCATGCCAGCCATGACAAGCTGCCAGCTCCCTGACACCCACCATGACACATACAGGTGCTTTGGTAAGTCAGTGTGAAAAAGTGTTAAAAGCTGTGTCAAGATTGTTTCAGTAATTGCTTTACCTGCATTTGCAAGGGTTTTTAAAAGACAGCAGCTCTATCAGCATTGTCCCCGAGGACAATCCTGTTAGATCTAGAAAGTCAAAACCCACTCCCGTTTCCTAGGAAAATATTTTTATGCCACACCTTTGCTCCCCAGGGAAAACAAAGAACCTTGGAATGCCTCCATCATTGCCACCACAGGATGCAGAGATCATAGAATCATAGAATCATAGAATGGTAGGGGTTGGAAGGGACCTCTAGAGATCATCTAGTCCAACCCCCCTGCCAAAGCAGGTTAGCCTAGAGCAGGGGGCACAGGAATGCATCCAGGCGGGTTTTGAATATCTCCAGAGAAGGAGACTCCACAACCTCTCTGGGCAGCCTGGGCCAGGGCTCTGTCACCCTCACAGTAAAGAAGTTCCTCCTCATGTTCAGGAGGACAGATGGACCCAGGATTCAAGGAATCAGTCCGGCTACCCTGTTAGAAGTGAGATGTCCTCATCTCACGCTGTCGGTATTTCAGGCAGTTCAGCTCCCACTCAGCACTCGGGGGGCCATAAACAGCAGAACAAAACTGATGTCACATTTTCCCTCTCCACTACAACCACTTACAACCTATTTGAATTTGAATTGAATTTTTGAATTGAGCTTGCATCAAATTTAAATCTTAATTTAATTTTTCCCTACGCTATTTATTTACACCCTTCATCACTGGTATCTTTTATTATTTCTTCAGGAAAAGACACCAGGAGACAGACTGGCACCAAACTGATCTTTCGCACTACGCTACTTGGCAAATTTAGTCTGTTAGTTGTCACCCTGTATCCCTGGATCTCTTTAAGCATTCCTTATTTCCAGGTTTCTGCTTTCCAACGAACAGGTCTTTTAGATTATTTTTACTACAGATACTTGAATTATTCACTGGAAGTCATTTTTTCTGGTTACTATAATTCTCCTGTCTCTAAGAAGTCATTAGAAAGTCTTTTTTTTATTATCGGCAGATATTAGCTAGGGTGCAGGAACCAAGTCATTTGCGAGAGCCGTTACACAGTACAGCACTCCAGCATGTCTCGACATTTCCATATCCCCCATTTAAACCCAAAATACAGAATATTCTTCTAGTACTCAGCCCAACCTCAGAACTAAACTTGTATCTGCAGGGATTGATGGATCAGGGGCGAGGACCTGTACGCTCTTGTACCAGTTACATGCCCTGGTACCTGTTGTATGGAATCCTTTACAGTAGAGATGGAACATTAAATATTAAAATTATGAAACATGTATGTGGACAAAAAGCTGTTTAAATATCCAGGACAGCCTGTGAAAGGGCTGTAAGAAACACCTGGATTTCCATTGCAAATTTGGCTCAGTTTCCTTCTGAGTAAAGCAATGTAATTCTGCTGTTAAGACACATCCAGTCGATTCACTGCATACGGATAACTTTTTCTCTTGCACAGAAACAAGGAAGAGTTTCATTACATTTTTCTTTGTGCATACCTAAAATCTTGAACAAAAAACAAACACCGAGGATGTAAAATCATTTATTGGATGCTCTGTCACTAAGTTGCACATTAGCAATCAAATATCTTCATGCCATGAATTACTCCTTTTTCCTCAGTGTTTCCTATCCCTACCAGTTTACACCACCTACACAGTTTCTGAGGGTAGTTGAAGCTGGAAATGTTAAACAGAAACAGTTACCCTGCTATGAATCTCTGTCTGGACATGTCATTGCTTTGTTTACAGCTCCTTGGCCATTTATCAATCTATGCAATAGGATTCAAAGCACAGGCTGAATTTGTTTTATGAGCAGGTTTCAATGCAATACGATAGCAAGTGCTTTATCACAGGGCAGACGTAAATAACATGAGCTGTAGTCACCCCCATCTACTGATTTGTCTCTATCAGGAAAAGCAATGCAATTTGTCTAACATCATTTGTTCCAATGAAAACCATGATTTTGCTATTTGCTAGATAATGATTTTCTCTCCTCCATTATTTGTTACACTGTTTCAGTCAGGTTTATGGGCCAGTGATAGCCAGGACTGTTTTTTTTAAAAAAACGATACAGCATTCTTTTTTTCCATTTCTCAGATTTTTCCATTACTCATTTTCATACCAAACTCTTCATATACGTTAATTCAATGTTTGTTTTCTAGATTCAAAACTTCCAATTCTAGTACAAACTTCCAATTATAGTACAAGCTCTTTGCTACTATCTAATTATTTTCCATAAAGGTATTTCACCGGTGAGTACCCCTTCATCATAAAATACTTCAGACATTATCAGTAAAGGAGTTAGCATAACGTAAACATTATTCACTCTTCTCTAGCAGTCTGTAAAAGCTCTCTGCATCTCCTTGATATATTTTGACCAACATCATCAGCTAACATAATCTATTTTACGTAATACATATAATTCCTCATTTTTGTTTGCTATTTTCCCCTTATTATTCAGGGATGCCTCTTTCTATCTTCATCTAGTTGTTTACCTCTCCCAGCGCAGATACTTTTATCCCCACTGTTTAGATAACACCATTGCTTTTATTTCTTTTTCTGAAGATCTCTGATTAGTTGGTCCATAATATTTTGAGAAAAACCTTATGTCCTTTACTACCAGTTGATTTTTTCAGCTACTGCCCAGCACTCCCAGACCCGATCAGAGCACAGGCGTGCTGCGTAGAAATCCCCGATGCTCTGCCCTCGGCACCACTGCCCACAGAGCACTGCCCATCTGCAGCAGAAGTTACGAGCCCAGCAGAGCTCTCCGGCTGTGCTCAGGTACCACCAAAATCATGACCGGGATAATCAGTGGATCAGGTTCTGCAGTCCAGTTTTGCTCTGGTCAATTTTTTTTTTTTTTTAAGAATTTCCATGTCATGTTTCATACACAGCTCGTAGGAAGGCATCCTTTCAGTGCTATCAACTGCATGTTGCAACATCCCATATCATAAAGTCCATTGAATCAGATCATCAGAGAAAAAACATTAAATGATAAAAGCAGCATGACTCAGGCTGGAGACTTTTCCAGCCATTCCTACCCTACCCTATATCTCACCATGGAAAATGCATTGCATCTTGAAGAAAATTCATGTGCAGCTGTCTGGGACAATATGGAAACATTAATATCTCTCGAACAGGGCAGCTTTCTTAGCCCTGTTTTTCCTTTTAGATGCCTGTATGTAACAGTTCCACTACATCCCAGACTATCTTCATTATTTTAACCTGCAGAAGAAATTACAGCTACTGAAATCAGTACAGTCAGACTGTCAAATTCATTAAAGACCTGGTCACTGGCTTATAAATGAATAGGGCAGAGATTATTATTCATGGCAAGAACGTACATGGCTTCTAGGCTAATGGAGACTCTCTGCCCGCTGACCCACTAACATCTAACCTAACCCAAATAAAAATATAATGGGAATTTTTGACGGAAACAATTTCTTCAGTCATGTTTGCTAAAATGATGAAACTACTGAGAAGTGATGATTGCCCACAATCCCATCTTCTCAACAAGTCTGAAGCTGTGCCTTCCTCTTAGAAGCAGCAACCTTCCTTTAGCAACAAGTGCTTAAGGACATACAGAGCCAGATGTAATGACTAATGGCCTCTGCTCAAGAAAGTCATCCCACTGACTTCAGAGAAATTACCCACGTGAGCAAGAGTTGCTGAAAAATACCATTTCTCATCAACTGATGCTTTCAAACATATTAATCTTATTACAATTGCTTCTTTTTTAAAATTGTTTAAAAATTTACTGACGGTGAAACTGTGTTATGTAGCAAAGATTGGCAACTTCAGGCTGTGGAGTCCCCTTTGGCCATGTAAAAGAATGGGAAGCCACGTGATAAGGCCTGTCTACAGCACAAGTGGGTCTGAGCATCCCCGGGTTAACAAGAATGGGCAGATCCTTCACATCTGGTCCCCAGATTACATTTAACTCAAAAAATAGCATCCCTTTTCTCAGTGCCCTGCGCCAGTAGTTCTGTCATGGAACTAAAGATGCAGCATCAACAGCACCCACCCTCCCAGAGCCATGCTGCCTGGAGAAAGGGAATGGAGACCAAATCCCAAAGAGACGGATACC
>VZSC01018205.1:286484-312895 GCA_013398225.1 Steatornis caripensis | reverse complement strand
TATGATTCTATGATTCTATGATTTATATTCAGATCTTGCATGAAAGAGCTGGTTGAATATCAGAGAATACCAACCTACAAATTTTGCTGTTGTTAATCAAATAAATTGTCCATTCATGCAAAATATAGTACAAGTAGTTATCTGGTTTCTGTTTTATCCAGAAATAGAATTAACATTCATTAAAACATAAGTACAAGTTGTCATTGTGCACAAGGAAATCTACTCTATTTTAGTTGATTCCTGTGATGGAAATGAATTCTGAATGAAATCTGTGTGTATAATTCTAAATGCATTGCACATTGGTGGGAAAGCATTAGATATTTACATGATGTTCATTGATTACAGCTAATTTTAGGAGTGATGATTCTTTTGAGACCCTTGGCTGGAACAGCATACATAAAAAGTAGCTCACTTACATACATAAATATAGGATTTAGGAATCTCGAATCACAATGCCAGGTCACAGTGATTTTGAGGAGAGGGAAAGATCAGTAGATCTCAACCTATGTNACCCTTGGCTGGAACAGCATACATAAAAAGTAGCTCACTTACATACATAAATATAGGATTTAGGAATCTCGAATCACAATGCCAGGTCACAGTGATTTTGAGGAGAGGGAAAGATCAGTAGATCTCAACCTATGTAGCCCAGCTAGCTTTTTATGTTTCATCATAATACCTATTACATGTAAAACTTGCTCCAGCCCCGAAGCTACAGGTCTGCACCAAAATATCTGGGCTCATATTCTTAGTAAAATGGGTTTAGCTCCTACAAAAGAACATTATTATTAGCATTAAGCAGTAGATCTTAGGAAGGCTAAGTCAAAAGTGCAGAAATATGGGACCCATATCCATTTTTCACTCTTGTATTCTACTTTGTTCAGTTCCTTAGGTAGCCCTCAACAGTATTGTTCCTGCTTCTGCAGGGGCACTGAAAGTGATTACTAATTTTAGTTTGATGACATCAAGCTACAAGGAAAAGTACTGAATTCTTCATCTTTTAGTATCTTTGAATAAGACTGGATAACTTTCTGGAAGATGTGCTTTAGACACAAGTTGCTGGGTCTTTACAGGACATAGTGTATCATGGAATCACATAGTACTCGAGTTGGAAGGGACTCATAAGGATCATCAGGTCTCTCTCTGCAGGCCAGTGAAGGACCCTGCACCAGGGGAGGTGCCTGCTCCCGAAGCAGACCATGACTCTGTGGGCAGCCCGCGTTGGGTCGGTGCGTTCCTGAGGGGCTGCACCACGCGGGAAGGACTCATGTCGGAGGGGTTCGTGAGGGACTGTCTGCCGTGGGAGAGACCCAGCGCTGGAGCAGGGGAAGCGTGTGAGGAGCCCTCCCCGCCTGAGGAGGAAGGAGCGGCAGGGACAATCTTTGGTGAACTGACTGCACCTCCCATTCCCCGTCCCCCCGCGCCGCTGAGGGGGAGGAGGGAGAGACATAGGGCGCGAGGGGAGTCGAGCCCAGGAAGGAGGGAGGGGTGAGGGAAGATGCTTGGTTTTTTAAGATTTGGCTTTTTGTGCCTTCTTATCTTACTCTGTTTTGATTGATAACCACTTAAATGGAATGTTTTCCCCAAGTTGAGTCTGTTTTTGCCCATGACCATAACTGGTGAGTGACCCCTCCCTGTCCTTGTCTCGACCCAGTGGGTTTTGTTACATTTTCTCCTCAACCCACTGGGGAGGGGGAGAGTGCGCGAATGGCTGCCTGGTTCTTTGTTGCTGGCTGAGCCTAAAGCATGACAACACTTCCCTGGGGAGCCTGTTCCATTGACGGACCACTCTCTCAATGAAGAACCTTTTCTTAATGTCTAATCTGAACTTCCCTTGATGCAACTTCATTCCAACTCCTCGTGCCATAATGCTAGTCACCAGAGAGAGGATGCATAATAAGTTGTATGTATAATACATACAAGATCCTACTAGAGTCTGATTTAATGAACCTTCTAGTCTTTAAATTAGGAAAAAATAGAAAATCTTCAGAAAACGATGAAAGGAAGCATCCTATTCTGTTCAGCTTTCATGTCTATCCCATAGGAATCTGATTACATAAAGCTTTTAAAAGTTGACAAACTCTGCTGTTGCCTTATTTTATACACAAAAAGGGCAAGAGTTCCTAGCTCCATATCTTTGGACTACCTGCACAAACATCTAGTAGAGAGAAGGGATTGAGGATCTCCATGCAGATGGACAAAGCTACAGGAGCCAAATGGAACACTACGATGGCTCTTTTTTGAGCCAAAGCTAAAAAGGATGATCTCGAAAGGGTGCATGTGAGTTACTTTTGTTACTTTTGAGGCTTCTGCTGCTGCCACGCTAAAACTTCATGTACAGAGCTGTAGCGTCAAAGCACAGACTTGTCTAGGGAGTTTAAGCTAGAAAAAAAATATTATAAATGTGAATAAACATTTCAGCGCTCACATTCAGAAGTGTGTTGAGTTGCTTGAAATTTCCTTTGTAATAGTCTGTGTCTGAAAACTGGTAGTTCCATGTTCAAATCACACTGAAGGTTATATTTTTTTGGCACTGGGCAGTTTAAAAACAATTAAGCTACTTGAAATACATTGCAAATCCATTGTTTCTTTTCCCTGCCATGTAATTCCTATTTCCTCCATCATGTGAATGCATAATGCTTTGATTGGACTGTTCAATCCTATCAAACCTGCTGGCTGTTTTAGAAGTAACTCTTGCTTCATAAATATTTATGTATTTGTGGGTGTTTCAGTTGTCACGTTGGATGTTTTATGATTTTGTTTACCTCCATATTTTGACGTATTTATTGCTTCACTAGTTCCAGTGCATCTAGCAGAGTCCAAAAAATATCTGATAAAAGGGGATACTTTTCAGTGTAGTTTGATCTTTAAATGGTGCTGCATGAGCCTTTTATTTATCACTTAGACACTTACTTCTGCCTATTTAGCTAATGATGGAGCATTTAATGTTCAAAATTTTCATTGTATTGATTGTACAATACAATGACATGCTTAGAGGAAAAGCAGGAGGCCATGTATCTGCATTGCCTTTTATCTTCACTCATTTGGGCAGTCTAAACAAATTTTTATTTCTTTGTAGTTCATTAACATAAAAACAATTTAAATTATTTGTTAGAAGGAAATTGGTTTGGTGAGTAGAGTACAGGACAAGAGATCAGTAATACTGCTTTTTATTTCCATCTGTGTATCAGTTAAGTGATGCTCTGAGTGGTACACAGAGTTCTGTACCTCAGTTTCCCACCTGTAAAGACATATTATAATTTCCAACTATTTAATTAATTTCTGTTTATAAATACTTTGTGAGTTTCTTGAATGAAAAGTTTTATATAAGCTCTTCAAGATAGTGATTGTCTTGTCCCATGCTGAAAACAATGTTGGATCTTTTAATAAGAATAATGAATATGACAGGCAATGAATACAAAGCAGTATTTATTAGCTTTCATCTCATATGACTAAACAAACTTTATTCCCAGTTGTGTGACAATGCATATGTATTTTCAAGATATTCTTCTTTAACAGAGTAGGATGAATCTCTTGAGTAATTACTTTTACCGGCAAAGATTTGCAGAAGAGAAAACAAATATCCCAATTGACTGGACTTATGGGTCAGGGTCAATTTTCTGTTCTGCCACAGAACTGAGAAAAATCACTTAGACTCGAGTAGTCCAAGTGTTTGTGAGACTAATGCCCACTTAGTTTACAGAGATTTAGAGCTTCGAAAGTTTTTGAAGATCTGGGTCTTCATCCCTCTCTGCCCTAGTTGTTCTCGTCAGATGGGTGATAGCAGCACCTCTGTATGTAGTGGAAACAAACCATCACAAGGGCTAATTGTGCTCATCAGGCAAAGGACAACAGTTTCTGTTGCTAACCTCCCGCAGGGGAGTGATGTGGCTAATATTCTATCCAGATGCCTTTGATTTCTTCAGCCCCAGAGCTGTGGTACTCATTTATAGCCAAGCTGACTGGGAGTGATGCTTAGAACAAGTCCACGGAGAGGTATGAACTCACACCTCTGGATCCATACCAAGACACCTTCACTGCTCTATCGCCACTCTCCTTAGAGGGATGTAATGAGGATACACTAATTAATGTTTATGAACTGCTTCAGTGCTGCCATATTTAGACTGTTAGATTTGCATCTGTAGGAGCAAAACAGCAATCAGTAACCCCACCTGCAATAGAAAGCACAAATGGGAAGATGAAACAGAGGGCCACAGAGTCCGTTTCTCCTAGGAGGTGATTTTCCACACTGAAAAAAACATCACTGGATGTGACAGTCCTTCAAAGGTAATCTCTGCTCTAGAGAAATCCAGGCTNAATGGGAAGATGAAACAGAGGGCCACAGAGTCCGTTTCTCCTAGGAGGTGATTTTCCACACTGAAAAAAACATCACTGGATGTGACAGTCCTTCAAAGGTAATCTCTGCTCTAGAGAAATCCAGGCTAACAGAAACTTTGAAGTACCTGATGGAAGGTCTGCAAAGCATTTACCCAACTTTAACCAAATTGTTTAGTCATGATTTTTCATGAAAAAGAAATAAGCTTAGGGTTTTAATCAAAATTTCCAAAATTTGATAAAATTAGAAAGAGATTTATCAAATATTCCAAAATATTTCAAGGTTCCTGTGGTTGCTTGTGGGAGTTCTCTAAATGATTGGATGCTTTCTGGAGCATGCATTTGTGAAGCTTCATCTATCACAGTGGATTTTCTCTGGAGAAAAATATGTTGCCTTCTTACTTTGCTCATAAGGTAATGCAGAAATTCAGAATGTGATGAATGGATATCAAAGCATGGCCAGATAATGGCCTTGTATTGACCCTGCGATGAGAACAGGAGGATCAGCTCTGGGACACTTTGGCTTTACGGGACAGTTTCCGAGCAAGTGCAGCTGTGAGCTCCAGGGCAGGGTCCATGCTGGCATGAATCATGAAGATGAAATTTCTCTATAGGTAGCCACTCATTACCTGCCAAAGTTATTTGTTTCAGAGGAACTGTTGCTATACCCAGGCCATTATTTCAAGTGTGTCCCTTGAACCTTTGGAGTACTTTGACCTATACAGAGTCAAAAACAGTGATTACAGCAATACTATTCCTACTACTCTCCTTGCCTTTTGAAAAATCCCCACATTGAAGTAGTCTACAGGCAGGGTTCAGTGAAAAACTGTTATTAACTCGAAAAACTTTCTTCTCCCAACTTTAGACTTTCAAAAAGGGGACCTTAGGATGAACTACTGTGCTTGTTCTACTCTCTGCTCTGTCTGTCGCATTCTCAGACGGCGAGAAGGTAAAGCAAATATTTTATCAAAATGAATGTTACTTGACTGGGAAGCTTCAGCATACAAAATGGAGCTGATCCAGTCTGCCTGTAGATTTCAAAGAAGCATATATTTTATTTAATTAAAATTTCCATGAAAACTCTTCATATTTGTAACTGTCTCTATTTAAAAAAAAGCAAATAGATGAATAGGCCATTCTTACTTCCAAAAATCATGGTGATTTGTTGGGTCTGTAATTCAGTAAAAGTTTTTAGGTTTCTAGATTTTTTTTCTAAGTTTTAATAGGACTTATGCTACTGCATTTGTTCCCTGAGTTATACCATGATACAGTTCCTCAACCTGAGTAATTTCCTCTGAAGTAGACCTGGACAGATTCTTTCAATACTTGTAAAACTTATTTGCCAAGGTTGCAGTCATTGGTTAAAACACCCCTATAACTGGTTAGGTCAATTTGGAGAATAACAAATGATGTAAATATTTGATTTTTTTAACACGGGGAAGGTAGGATATGAATCTAGAAAGGAAAAGATTTAAAATTATATGCCAGAGAAAGGGTTTGCAAATCAGTAAACAAATTACAACATAGAATAGATATACCAAATTACATTAGATAAATTTAAAATGCCATGTTTTGCCAAAGACTTCTGGAATATCCTAAGATCTCTAAGTAGAAGTTAAATTGTTTTAATTTTTCTTATATCCACCTTTAAGTACGGGATTTTGGCCACTGTTGGATACAGGAAACTGGGACAGAGAAATTTTTGGTCAGTCATTGAGAACTGTACATATAAAACAAAATACAGCTTCATCTTAAATTTGATAGCGATATCTCAGGTATTCAATGCTTCCCTTGGACAGTGGAGACGAGAAAGATAGATTTGGAACTGGTGTCAACAAGGAAATGGCTAGAGCTTTCTTAGGAACAGGTTGAATCTGTACGTATGTAGTAAGCCAGATCCTGTAAAATTTCTTTGTTAGACCCAGGTTTCCAGAAAAGAAACACAACCTCAAAGTTAAAATTATGGTAATAATATTCTTGGTGGTGTAATGATTTTGAATGATGTACCTGTGTCTTTAAGTTCATCCTGCTCCTCTCTGGCTCAATGAGTATGTACCAGTGCCTCTAGCTGAGTGGAATTTAAAGGAGGTATTAGTCCATTCTGCAGCTGAAGTAGAGAGAAAATAATATTATTGCAAAGTAACGCATATGTTGGCAAGAAATGTAATGATTTTTGGCACCTTACAATGTTTTAGTGCCATCTGGTGACTCCCCAAAATGTTACAAGAACATTTGCCAAAATGCCAGGACAAAAAATATATATTGGTAATGGGCAAATTTTGAACTCGTAGTTAAGCACTGAAAATCTAACTCTTAGAGCTTCATTGCTTCTGTGACAGGATACAGTCTTGTAACTCACCATCAGAAGATGAATTTTAAGCTCCAGATACCTGCATGGTAAAGCTAGCAAACAAACAAAATATCTACCTAAAAATTTTCCATGAAAATTAAGAAAAATCAATTTCATGTATAAATGAAAAGAGAAGAGGAAAATGTGGTTCTATAAACAACCGATTATGAATCTTTTATTTGCCTTCTTTTAGGACAGTTATATCTGTCCAAAGAACAGAAGAGAGTTATAGAAACAGGAAACCTACTGAAGAAAAAGAAGTTTTTAAAAATCCCAACTCCATACAAAATATATTCTTTTTGAAGTAAGATGTGTTAAATTATGCCTTTGTTCTTAGAATGGAAATTAGATTTCTCCACTAGTAAATACATCAAATAACATAAATTAGCCATTGGTTTGGTTATTTTGTTTTGTTTTGTTTTGTTTTGTTTTTTTTTCATAATGAGACGACACTAAGCAGAAAATAACACTTGTATGCCCCTAACCTTTGCTCAAGTCCTTTAACTTATGGTTCTACAGTGAAAAAAAGACTAAAAATAGCTCCTTCTTACTCAGCAGTCCTATTCCCTTTTCTGAGTTCAGAGTAAAATCAGCTGGCTTTGGGCACATTTTTCCTTGCTTTTCATGTCTTTTAACTGTGAAGCGCTGACATATCTAAGAAAGATCGACATTTTTTGTCTTCTGTTTTTTCACATCCTGAGTAGTGTAATTATTTACTAAGTTTCAGCCAGCAAAATCAGTGCAAATGTCTTCCTTTTCCAGGTTTCCTGGCTGTCACTGGGGCTTAACATGAATACAATGAGCCTCATAGGAGTGATCATAAGCATCTCGTTTTCATTTTCACTGTAGGTTAAATATTTAACTTCAGGTTTTAAAGAAACCAATTCTATTATCTCTTGTGCTTTTTTCTCTTCATCAGAGAAATATTGGGCCATCGCACCTTTGTTCTGACATTCACAGATGGAGACTGATACGGTAATGAAAGGGAGTATATGATGAGATATCAGAAATAATGTGTGACTGGACTTGATGACCTAAGAGATCCTTTTCAGCCTTGTCTTCCCTACAGAGCTTCTAAATCTTCAAACCATTCTATGATTTTATGAAATGCCTCTAGCAGAAATTATACATTGAGGGCTTTGTCCTCAGTCCTTTCAAGTCACTACAGAGATTTGTATTGACTTCAAACCAGTTAGGATCAGGCTGGCAGTTTCTTAATTTCATGAAATTTGCTTGAACTGTTGTATTCTTTGAATACCTTTTACATTGAGCTGGGTTCCTGTAGTCCTGACTTAATGCTGCTTTATTGCTCCTGGTGGCTCTCCTGTCTTTAGGAAGGAGCTGAGGCACATTTGATGTCTCCTCTGAGGTGGGCATCTGCTTTGGCGTCTTAACAGCATGTTGTGCAGAATGATTCTATGAGGGCTCTGTTTCCCTGTATGGTACTTGTTATCCAATGGACAGGAATATTTGCAGGTTTTCACACATCAAAAGTCAAGTCAGGTAGGTTTTTTGTTTTCACTTCCTATTCCTTGCTGCTCTTTCTGGGTTGTTGATTTTACTTTAATTTTACTTTAATTATTTTTTACAAAATAGTAAAGATCTGATTGGAAAGCAAATATTTTATATCTAGAACACTTGTTAAGATTCAGAGTTTCTCTTAATTACACAATTGACATAGCTATGTCTTTTTTCTTGAGTAAGGGAGAAAAGTCAAAAAGGACTTTTGAGGTAAAAGGAGATGAGGGATAAAGAGGAAGGACACACATGAGAAGAAATTAAGAGATCCCAGCCTTTTTTTCACAGCATAACCATGTCTCCTGGTAAGATCACTCACGAGGTGAGCAATTTTTCATTACTGTGGCACATTTGCACCATTCTGATTTCTCTGTCACTTGATAGAGAGACCACTTCACTCTCGTGTGGTATCAAAATTCAGAACGTTTTTCCCCCTTTACCACGTGCTGTCAGTATTTCCCACTAAAACTTCCAGTTATTCCCTGTTTCCACTGCTCCTAACAACTGTGGCAAGTATTTGAGTTCCTGGGATAGGAATTTTATACCTTGCTACCAATATTTTAATTCTATGTGGCACTTACCTTGCAGACAGCTAAAGAACTTTATCCTGCTGTATGGGAGAAGAAAACAATCTTGTATGCCTGAAGCCATTGACCGTTGTGTGGAAGTCATGGCTTCAGTTTTTAATACAGGGCAGAGTTTCTATGCAGCTACTTAAGCAATGTAAGCTTCTGTTCTTCACGGCATAATGGCACAAGTTTATTTATCATTGTTAGGGCCCTGTGGGTTGAATGAAGTCTGAGTGATACCAGTGAACTGCACCCTTGGAGGTGGCATCAAGGGATATTTCATCCCTGTTTATCGTGCACTATCAGTCTTTTGGAGGATTTAGAAGACTATCTTCTGATTCCCTCTCATTGGCAGGAGTACCCTTCCACTGTTTTGATGTTCTTAGATGCAAGAACGGGGCTGTCAAAATAGAGAGGTCAACCTTTTTTGACTGAAAGAAGAGCCATGCTTGAAAAAGTGTTATGAACAGTATGATAGGGCAGAAAAACAGTGACATCAATGCCAGGAGAGAAACATATATCAAAACTTCTGTGTGGGAAGGCAAGTTTACTAAAAATCAAGCAGTTACATGACAAAATAACGACTCAGGAGTTCTGTGTGTGTTAAGATGTACTAATAAAAAGAGCAGGAGACATACGAAGACACAAGCCTGATCTTAGGTACACAACATTTGGTGCATCAGCAACATCAGATAAAACATCTGATGGAACATGACAGGCACAAATAATACATGAACACTTAGAGCGGGTTGCACAAGATTTCTGGCTGGCAGCTGCAGCTGTTGCAGTGCAGTTTTCAAGTCAAAACATGGAAAACTTTGCTTTGTCAACACGTTTTCCATGCCTAAATTGTGCAAATCTGCCAGTTCCCTTGTTGTTCATGGTACCTAAAAGTTGACTGTCATAAGCAACATGGGAAACTCATTTCAGTCTGTGATTTTGTTATAAAATTGAAAGAAAATGCGTTTTTCCTGGCTCCCTTAAGACACAAATTTATTAGACATAAGATCTAAGTGACCCTTTGGAGAAAACTCACTCCTTGGAAAAACATCCCCTGATTTCAAGTCACAATTTGCTATTATAAAAGCATCAATCGACTTTTATTTTACAATAAGAATAATTTAAACTTAACAAAAGAGGAAGGAAATACTGGAAATTATACCCATTTCAGCCAAATCTTACATCTTAATAAGGCAAGCGTAGAAGATGTCTGTGTTATAATTATCCAACATATATAAAGAGACTTGTTTCCCAAATAATTTCGTATTTGGACAAGCACATACAGCAGAAATTTTTCAAATACAGCACACGTTCTCCTGCAAATAGGAAGACTATCTGACAAGAAATTACAGGAATTACACTTATTCTTTATAGATGATGATAATATTTTATAAAATGGATGGTGAAAGCAAAGGTTTTGAGGGGTATGTTTCTGGGGTTTACACCAGTGCTCTTTAGATGAAGCCAAGTTATGGTAGTTCTGACCAGCATGATTTTGTGAATTAGCAGCTGGGAAGATGCTGTCTGAGAGAACAATCCACAATTTAAAAGTTATCCTTTTTTATATAGCAGTATTTAAGAAAAGTAGGTTTAACTATGGCTAATAGTTCTAACAGAGCTTCTTTATTACCTGAAATAAAAACTTTTTCAAGTACTAGGGGACCTGATGTTTATATACTACATTTTGTAATGGAAGTTATTTTTCCCTGTTGGTATGGGAGCTGGGTGAATACCAGATAAATGTATTCAAGAACATGTTCACTGCATTCAGTTCCCAAATCTTGCTTGGCTTTCTTTTTTTCATCTTAGGGTGACTTTTTTGTGTTTTTTTTTTTTGTTAGTTTGTTCCCCTTTCCCCTCCTCTCACATAAGCAAATCATTTTAGCGTGCCATGAAGTTTGGGGAGAAACTGGGAGGTTTGGGGACAGAAGCTGGGTTTTTTTTTGGGAGAAGCTGTTTTTTAAGTCACAAAAATCAGAAACACGACCTTAACCAATAACAGCACATAAAAAACTTCGGAAATCCAAAGCGTGTGAATAACCCTTTTTGATTTGAGTGGGACTATTTGATCTTTAGAAGTCTGTGCGTCACTGTCAGTGTATTTGGGTAATGGTACATGTTCCTGGCAGAAATATTAAGTCAGTCGTATGTCTACACATTTTCTTTGTGTCTTTGTGATTAGGATGAGAGTAATTAAGAGGACTAGGGTACAAAGATAGTGACGACACCTGTAACTTCAGTGCAGATAAAGCAGTAACTGCTGATCCCAGCCTACATAAGCTGCAGAGGGGAAAATAGAGTGATGGAACAGGGTGAAGAGGGTGGAAGATGCTTACAGACATTGTAGTGTACCCTGCTGCTCTATAAAGCCCGTATCAGAGAATATGTATGTCTGTGTGTAGGGGCAGAAAAGTAGGAATGTGAACAGAAGGTAGTGGTGAGGCATAACTGCCCTAAAGAGTCTTCTCTGAGCACGATACTGGGAAGATTTTCCTAAGGACATACAGGCCTTGTGGCTTCATGATAAGGGACCATCTTGAGAAAAGATGGCCAACAGTCACCAGCTTTAGTCATCAAGTGAGAATGTTAGATAGCAAAAGCTACAGCAGCAGGACGTTGAAAAATAATAGGTGACAAAGGAGAGAGAGGAGCCTTTGCTGTAGTGGGAGAGGACTCTCCACAGGGTTATTGCTTTGCTGAGTTGAGTCCTGTCATAGGGAAGTCTCTGCAGTAAGAGAGTGGGAAGGTCCTGCTAAGGAGATGGGATCTGATGACTAGATCTGCTAAACTGACATGAATACAGTAAACAGCCACATTTTGGCAGATGATTGCCATGGTATGATAATCAGTAAGTTTTGACAACATGGAAGTAGAAGTTATGAGTAGGCTGTCAACAGTGGGAGGGAAGGTATTTTTTATTTTTCTTCTTTTCATATAATCCCCTTCAAATCTTGCATTATGAAGTGTGGCACTTTTCACATGTATTACACAAAACAGTCTGTGTGCAAACTTATAATGCAGTTTTATATGGATATATACACATGCATACATACACATGTATGTGTGTGTATGTGTACGTATTCTTACCCCAGACCTGCCTTTGTCCGAGTTCTCTGTTCTAAGCATACTTTTAAATATTTTCTTTCTCTGACGCCTGTGGACCTTTTCATGAGTATTCTTGCTCCAGTGCTGAGGCACACTAAGTTTGTCAGATTACTTTTGACCCTTCCTCAGGGGGTGAGAAAATGCCTGTCCTATCTGGATGCTCATTAGCACTCAAAACCGTCCCTGTTATACTTACAGCATTTGAAGCCTTTCCTGATAATGATCTTGATAGTTTCAGTTGGCAGTTCTTGCTTTACTAGCAATTTTTTGTACTCCCATACTCCCTGGTGTTCCCTGAAAAGACCTGGTTTAATGAGATATTCCTGGGTTTAGACATTGGGGGAATAGGAGGAGGAGAACAATGACATCAATAAAGCCACAAGTATTCTTTGAGTATCCTGCCAATGATCTGTATCTTTATGATGTGCAGTTCAGTGTTAATTCTGCCACTGACATGTAATAAGCTGTGTTACCCACATTTCACATCTCCTCCTGTCCATGGACAGCATGAGGGCAGATTTTTTCTGATATCTGTATAATTCCCACTGTTTTTGAGCTTGCTTTCTTTTTTTTTTCCAGCTGCCTCCCATTAAATGTGCTGATACAAGGCTGTATCAATGCACATATTTTACCTCACCACCTACAGCAATGTGATAATGAAATGAGCACTCCTTGAACACCTTCCTCTCCCTCTGACTGCTCAAGGCACCACAGGAGTCAGCTCTTATGGTTGGTGCCCCATCTAATAAGGCTTCTGACCTGCAACTGCTAATCTATAGTCAATAGTTGTTAACCCTGAGGAATACACCAGAATGGAGGGAGATTAAGGTGGAGGTATCTTGGATGTAGTCAAAGTGCAAGGCTACCGCATGGTACAAGTGCCTTGCCAGACAGAGCAGCTAGGTCCAGGATTTAACTGAGCTCTTTCATCTCATTCTTTCTAGAGTAGTATTCAAGCACTTTGTGATTAGAAATTTATGTAGACCCAGGACTGCCTGGTACACAGAAGATACGGGATGGCTGCCTATGAGGAAAGACTGAAGGACTTAAGTCTTTTCTCTCTGGAGAAGAGAAGGCTCAGGGGACCTCATCACAGTATTCCAGTACTTAAAGGGCAGCTACGAAGAAGATGGAGTCTCTCTCTTTGCAAATAATCACATGGAGAAGACAAGGGACAATGAGTACAAGTCGCACCAGAAGTTTCATCTTGACATAAGAAAGAATTTTTTTACAGTAAGAGCAATCATTCACTGCAATAACCTCCCCAGGGACATGATGGAGTCCCCATCACTGGAGATTTTCAAGATGTGATTGGAAATGTTGATAGATAATCTCATCTAGGCTTCCTTTACTGTGAAAATTTCGACCAGATGATCTTTCAAGGTCCTTTCCAGTATGGACTATTCTATGATTTTATGATACTATGATTATTTATTTAACCAGCATAGACACAAGTAGACTGTCCTGACCCCTTCTTCGTCAGTCTCACAGTCTCACAAACAAATTTTAGGGCATGACAAGAGACTCAATCCAACTCTGAAATCCTAAGAACATTATGTCTCTCCTATCCTTGAGTCTGAGTTGCTCAAATTTATGACTTGAAGATTTTGTACTACCATTACCAGAGTTTCAAATGCAGGATCTTTGGGACTAAAAGAGGGAAGCTGAGCCTCAGTGATCAGATTGCTACTATTTACTGTGTCTTTAATATCATGTTGTGTATAATGTAGAAGGGGTGGATTTCAGTATTTTCCCACTGGCAGCTGGAATGAAAAGAAGAATTAGCTGGAATATAATAGCCAGTATCCCAGACATGAAGTAAAGGTCAGGAGAGGTAAATGCACTTCTCTCATCTGCTGGCATCAGACAAGGCTCCATTACAAAGAAGAGGTGGGAAAGTTGAATAATGTCTTTACAGGACAGAATCTCTGAAACTCTCATCAAGAGGACTGTAATGCACTCACATCACTCATGAAGACAGTGAATACTGAAAAAAACTGCATATGATTTGCCTATAGATTGATCAAGCAGTGTGCTGGAAAGAGATGGCAAACAACTTTTAAATATACTGAGTTCTTACATGGACAAATGACCCAGAAGAGTATAGATGGACAATATAATAAACTACAGAGTGGTTTAGACATTCTCAGAATTTTATTTTCTTTACAGTCTTCTAAAATGCAGTTCTAGAAAGAAATAGAAACAGAAAATAATGATTAACAAGTTGTTACAAGAATTACAACTTGAATTGTTGTAATTCAAGTTAGAACAACTTGAATATTGAGTTGTGTGTCATTACATCAAGTGTGTAAACAAGCTAAAAGAAACTACTCACATTGAGGAGCTAACAGTCCAAAATACAAGACGAAGACAGATCAGAAAGAGGGAAAAGAGTGGGAATAGAATGGAAATTATTTACTCAGCATCACACAGCTGAGAAGAGAACCCAAGTGTGCAGTGTTTTCTCTGGATACTAATACTTCTCAACCAAGAACATACCCAATGTACTATTCCTTTTATAATCTTTCCTTATCTGTAATATTAAAGCAGGTACAGTAAGATTCCACCCTGATCAAATGGTCTGTCAATGAGCTTTCTTAATACAATATAAAGTTACCATCTTTTCAGTGGATTAAACTCTAAATATTGTAAGTAAAAAGGAAGTACTTGGAAAAAATTTCTTTCCGGGTGATAATTGATTAAAAAAGTTTTTATGACAACATTTTCCAGTGTTACTTCTCAGCTTTTTCTCTTAAAGTTTTCGGTCTCCGAAAGACCAAGACAAGTTTGCAGGGGGTTTTTACTGCCAAAACATTTTTGTCAAAAACTTTCATGTTAACATGAAAATTGCAAGAAGGGTTTTTTTTTTTTCCCCCACAACCTCTCTGGAAGACAGTTTTGTTTGTTTTTTCTTGCTTCCTACTTTTCTATATGGAAAGTGCATATGCAAAGGATATAGCTTGAATTCTGGATTCCAGATAACATCTGCCCAAGCAGCAGCTAGAAAAATAATGACTGATCTTCTAAATGGAGCAAATTTGATCAGGAATCATTGCAAAGGAATAAATGTGGAACCCTGCAATCTCATTTGTACAGTCAGTTTTCATTTGTACATCCATCCTTTAAGAAGTCACCGGGGAAATGAATGCAGACACAACCGCCTTGTATTCAGAAAATTAAGGGTGATTAAGAATCTCCGATTAAAACCCAGTTTAATTAGTGGACAGTGTGAAGTCACAGGCAGGCCAGTTCCACGGTATTTCCTTGTGCGCAGATGGTGAAATGCCAAATAGAATCAAAAGAGATTTTAATTACAAGAATGATGAGAAAAGTCAAGCAGCAAAGAAAACAGCAGTTCCTTAAGGAAGACTACATAATAATGCAAGCAACACTGAGCACTAAGAGCTCCCAGAGGGTTAGAAATAATATTAATAAATTATAGGGCTTCACAATGTATACAGTTGCATTTTCAGTTCAAAGGACTTAAACGACTGCATATAATACAGAAGTCTGTATATGATTTTTATGTAGCAATGAGCACAGTGCAGGGAGGTAAAGTTCCAGCCCTTGGACCTGCAGATCTGCAGAAGAGAAAAATTGCTCTGGTTCCCCTAAAATATTTTTGTGTTTTCTCCTGTATGCCTCGTCATGCTCATGAGATAAATGTTTATTATGGTCTCCTAATCTTTTTTTTTAGAATGTTGTCTATGTACGACTTATGATCTGTTAAAGAGCAAATGAGCAGAGCCCACAGGCTGACGTACTGCTTGAATTTGCCGTACCATTTACTTGTGATTGTCAGATAGAAACACTTCTGTCTGAACTCCTTTTTTTTTTGTCTGTTTTTCTTAGTTCATATAGCTCCTGAAACGATGGAATTTCTGAGACAATCCTACCTACATATGCATAAATAATACAAGTTTGTATTCTGAAGCTTGGCTTATCTCCTACACACATGCATACAGTTCATTCCCAAAGTTGAAACAAAGTTTAAGTAAGTGGCACAAATCAACAGTATATTACTTTTAACCTGGCACTCTGCAGGTGCACTAAATATTTTTGAGGTCTGGAAAGAGAAGGATGTCTTCACAGCTGGTTATTTGGTGTTCTAAGNACATGCATACAGTTCATTCCCAAAGTTGAAACAAAGTTTAAGTAAGTGGCACAAATCAACAGTATATTACTTTTAACCTGGCACTCTGCAGGTGCACTAAATATTTTTGAGGTCTGGAAAGAGAAGGATGTCTTCACAGCTGGTTATGTGGTGTTCTAAGCCTGCAGGGTTAGTACTGTGCTATAATACCTGTTACCACAATGTTCTCTTCATTTATTCCCTGTTTATTGCAACACCTAGATCAAAATGTCCAAATAAATTTCCTAGTAAAAATTAATGAAGGAAAGAATATAAGAGTCCAAGACTTGACTAGACTAGCTTTACAAGTGACTGTGAATGAATGATGGAAGGATACCAACAAACATAAACAGAAAGAAAGCAAACCCTGTGGAGAGGGTCTCAAATAGAAAAAGCGTGTTCTTACAAGTCCCTGAGATGATAAAATTATAGTACAGGAGAAAGACATAGATATTTGATAACAGCTATATTGGCTGATTTCTTTTTCGGAAAAACATTTTAATGTATTAGATGAATAAGAACAAGGGAAGACAAATTATTTAAGATCAAGGTCTCAGTACTGTTCTGAAATAAAAATAAATAGACATAGCCTGACATGAAACAGAGCACTTAGAGCCTGAAAAGCTTTTTCATATGGGCAAAACCTAGCTAGTTTTATGACACATCTTAATAATTTCATGAAAGGTTTGTACAGCATGGTTACTGCAATATTGGGACACTGAACTTAATGGCTCAGATCTCCCTTCCAGTTCTGTGGCCTTCGCTTCGAGACAGTATGTCAGAGAGGTTATGGAAAATACCAGTCTCATTACTGGTAATTTTAAGAACTTGTGCTCTTTCTGAGTTATAGAAGGACAGAGTTAATCTAGTGATTTACATGCAAGAGGTCATCCAGAGCTGAAGGATAATTTTAATTGAGGTTGTAATTAAGATGTCTGCTTTATAACGCTTTTCCTGTTCTTATTGAATGTGTTCCTTTAAGCTTATTTATATATTTGTAAAGAAAAGACTAACTTTGGATTTATTTAGTGATTCTTTCAAGATTTGTTTAGTACTTTAACCCAAAATTGATGTATGGAAAAAACAACTGCAGAAGCAGAGAGATTGAGGTGTCATGAATTCTCTGGCTTGAGGACTGCAGTGTAATTGTGACTTCATGAATTTGTAATTATTTCAAAAAGGGACTACTTCTGATACCAAAAGTTGAGCTTATCACTCCAGCTCCTAAGATTATTTTGCCTTCTACTGCTTCTCATCATATGCTGCAACTCTGAAATCATGGGGAAAGGCAGAGTACTGAAATGTATTTGCCCTAATGCAAAGGAGGCTCATGATCCCTGAAAAGGGCCTGGGGTTCTGAAATTAGATAAATAGGTATAGATGTAAGAAGAAGCAGAAGTACATAGGATACAGGCGTCTTCTCTTGAAGTGCAGTGACCACCTCTTTGGTTGTTGTTTTATTTGAATTTCAAGAAACTTAATATTTAAGAGACTTTATTATAAAAGATACTTAGAAATTGATCATTTCTGAGAAAAAATTGGCACTAAATTCTGGGAAATTTACTTTGGATCTGTATTATGATATAGGAAATATTTTTCTTATAAAACCCCAGGAATAGAATAGAATAGAATAGAATAGAATAGAATAGAATAGAATAGAATAGAATAGAATAGGGTAGGATAGCTATAGAATAAATATTGCTAGATTTATCCTCATATTAGCATTCAGACAGCTAGCTCTCTTCAGACATAACCCACAATTAAAATGAATGGCTTATTTAAGACCACAGAACCTATCAATGACTTGTCAAGTATCTGCTGTCCCAGAAATTAGGCAAGTATTGAGGATAACCGTATAGAGGCTGTTACTTACATGAAGCAAGAGTCTTTTCTATGGGCTAGGGATAAACAGAAAATTAAACTGCCAAACCATTGGCACAGAAGAGATAATTCTGTCCTACAGTGAGAATACTTGACCCATTATGCAATATTAGTAAAGGTCATCTGGAAAAAATTACAAAATAAATTGAATATCCCCTTTATTTCTAATAATAATGCTGATCTCGGAAGAACACAGCAAGGCTCTAATACCTGAATGTGTGTTTGCAGGCTTGGCCGTTAGAAATAGAAAAAAAGAATAGCATTTTTTCACTTGTAGATGTATAGATCTAAGGAATAGGACTGGTTGGAATTTTTCTGTTGAAACTTTCTGATGGAAAAGCTGGTCTATGGTTAGATGCACATATTCCTGAAAAGGATGTTATTTCTACAGAAAGTTTCTGCTTTTGCTTTACAAAATTACTCCCAGAGAGAACAATTCTGAAAAAGAAAAGAAAAGAAAATATTCTCCTGTGAATGTTGTCCCAATGAATGAGAGTCACTTCAACTAACTATGTCCCTACTGTGTAGTCATTTAGTCCAAAGTCCCCTTGCTGGTTTGTCTGGAGTCACAACGTTCAGGAAGGTGAGCAGAAATGGTTTGATTTGTCATTGAAACTCCATGCTTGTGGAATATGGTTTTTGTGGGGCTTTTTTGGTATGTTTTTTGTTATTTTCTTTTGTGTTTTGGCTTTTTTTTTTTTTAATATCCAACCCTCTCAGCCAGGCAGTGGCATTTTAAGCCCTTCCGCATGTCTTCTGACAAGCCTCCAAATTTTTCAGAAAATTCTTTTCTCTCAGGGAAGAATTCAGAGCACTCTAACACTCTGAAGTCCTGATGAGTGTGTAATTTATTCATTCTGAATCAGCCTCTCAAGGAACCTTTCTCTTTCTGTTGGCTATAGAGGGAAACTACAGAGATTTGAGAACTCCTATGCACCTTGGTTAAGTAAAATAAATTATATTAATATCCCACTACAAAATTTGTACACCTCGGCCAAGATCTTTAAGCATTAATGTAGTAATAACATCAAGCTAGGCTCCCATATGAAGCCATAGGATGTGAATCCCTGACCAAACACAAACATATAACAGACGGATATGTTACTACAATGCATGATATTTAAGAACATTTCTCATGCCCAGTAAAACCATTTCAATAAACCATACTTGCAAGACCTTCTGTAGCAACTACCCCATCTACAGAGGCAGACAAGTGTGGGCTTGCAAGAAGCCTCATCCCTAAGCACGTGGTGCAGCCAGGATGTAATGTTATCTAGCACATACTGTGCATCCTTTGGGCCATAAAGCAGCCAAAAACTTAACTTCTGGTAAACTGAACATATCTTCCAACGTATCTTCCTGTTCTCCAATGTTGTTATTATTACATCACTTCCAGGTCCTAGGAGCGTTTCTGTCTTCCCAGATGCACAAATGCTTACATTTGCTCCACACTGCTCCCCACACTAATTAGATTTATTCTTCTGTCTGTGAAAATGCCTGTTTTCCCCTTCCCACCAGTGCTTTAGGCACAGTGAGAAACAGCAAGTAGTAGTGACCCAGCATCCAAGTCTAGGAGTGGATGGCTGTGTAGTTTTCCCAGCTTTGACTACTGTCTGGGTGATAAGATTATACTGGCTCAAGTAAAACTTAGGATTTTTGCTGACTGGAGGCTCTTGTCCATTTTTCTCTTCTGGAAGAAAAATGTAAACAAACTTAAACTTTTCAGACACATTAAGACAAATATGAACTGTAAGTGTCTGAGTCTCCTGTTTGCACCATGGTACATGTAGTTAATATGAAATATCAGTGTCTGATCAAAGTCTTTTCATAGTTTTAAACATTGTTTTCCAAGAAAACAAGGCCTATTGACTTCTGCTCTGCATATATGAGTCAGGGCCATGTTGTCTTCGTTGGTAGAAACCGCTGCTAAGAATTGCTGTTTTCTATCATTCTGTCCTGGTTTGACCTAGGACAGAACCAATTTTCTTTTTAGGAATTTTACTTCTCAGTTAAGTCTCTTCTAAGTGACTGCACTTTCCAAAATTAACAGCATGTTTTTCAGACAGTGTCTCCTTCTAGGAGTGATAACACTCGATGTTTGCAGTTATTGCTGGAGTAACGGTACAAATGGTATGCAGAAAGGCTCTTGCTTATACTTACTGTTACAGAAACCAAGGTCACTGTTTGGTTGTCCTAAACGTCTTATGCGCTGAAAATGAAAGGGCCAAAAAGGAGTCCCACCTGCATCCCTCCTGTGGGGAGGGGTGGGCTGGACAGGTGACCCAAACCTGACTACACAGAGTATTCCATGCCATACATGTCATACTCAGTATAAAGCTGAGGGATCATGAGGGTCAAGCTCTCTTCTTCTATGATCAGCATCCAAGGAGAACTCTTTTCATTTCTTCTGCCTTCAATCCTGGTCCGTGCATTCCCAATTCGTGCATTCCTGAATCCAATTCCCATCTGCCCCTGAGTACCATCTGGGACTTTTGCAGGGCCTGCCCTGCAGCAGCAGTGGTGATAGTCATGGGGCAGGGGAGAGCACGATATTGGTTTTGTATATATTTGTATATACCTCATTATTTTCCCTATTATTATTGTTACATGTTTTTTTTGTTTTATTGTTACTGTTCATTAAAGATGTTTTATATTTTTCTAACTCATAAGCATCACTTAATTTTCTCTTTACCTTCCCCTATGGGGAGGGAAAGAGTTAATAGAGACCATCTGTCATCTGTTTAATAGCCAGCCCATCTTTTACACCTTTAAACCTTTATACATTCCCACCACTATTTCTGAACTTATTATCTTCTAAGCCTTGCATAGCTTGTCATATCTGATCAGTCTCAGACCTGGACATCCTCACTTTCATGGGCAAGTGGAGACATGCAGTCTTTGTCACCTCCTCCTCCTCTACTACTCCCGTAAGATTTTCTTACTCTTCACATACATATTTGTGCATATGTGCAAACATCTATGTTTGTTGCAGGGTATAGATTCAGAGGCTTATTTTTAGTCAGATTTTATAGTGGTTTAGAAGGGATCAAAGATAATGAAGTCATTACAATTATTGTAAATACTGGTATGTGAATAGGGAAGAGAAATTCTAGATACGCTCCCTGTACATACTTGACTAAGGGAAAGTCTTCAGCATTAGCTTATATGTTGTTGAACAGCAGATACCAAAATGAGGAAGAGTGCCTGTAAATGACCAGCTATGGAAAATACCCTCCACTCAGATCTAGCAATTGACCACCAGACACAAGCTGTGGAACACCAGACTTAATTAGTTCCTATTCTTATGGAAAGCAAAATAATAAATTATCCTTCTCTTCCTGTTTGCTAGTTTTTATGGATGTAAATGCTGCTATTTGTGATCACTGTCCTAAGAGCTTTTCTGAGAGCTTCAGACCAGGCTGGCAATATTTGGAAATTTATGGGATTATTTTCTTTCTTCTGCAAGCTGCTTTGTTTCTACACCATTCTCCTTTCCTTTTCTCAGACAAATACAGTGAGCTCTTGTTAGTGCTTTTTATTGTTAGGAAAAGAACCTTAAAAACGTCTTAGAGGGCAATTTCATGGAGAGTCATGGAAAGAACGAATCCTAGTAACACGGAGGTGAATTTGGAGTGAATCACAAATATTTACTAGTTGAGGTGTATTTAGATTTCTTTCAAACATTTCTCAGAAAGAGGCAGGCATGAAATAGAAAATATAAGGATACTGTTTTGGCAATGCCTCCAGAAATTCTGACAAAGCACTGTTCATTTTTCATGTAGTTATTGAGTGAAAATAGCAGTCCCAGTCTCAGAGACAATGGTAAAGACCTGAAACATGAGAGTCCGGTGATGAGGGATTCTGTTGGACAGAGCCAGCATTTATCCTCTGCTCCCCATGAAAATGGCATAGGACCCTGTCTGCCCCTTCTACCTCCTTACCAGAAAGAAATTTCAACACTGCACTGCCTATGTAGTAGTGCCTTCAACAGTGCATTCTTCCTATCTGTGTAATAGCTTACAGCAACCTCTTTTCACAATTCACAGGGAAGAAAAATAGTCTGAGGGACAGATACTGTGACATCCTGAAGAATAAGAACCCTCCCCCGTCACCACTTCTCTAACTTGTTTTTCCTTCTTCTCAGCCAAGCTCTGTTTGCCAAGTAGAAACAAAAAGGAACAAGCGTCTCATTTCATGGATATGCTTGTAACTTTGAGTGTTGTAAAGTTATACCTAGGGCATCCCGGAAAGCTAATTGATCTCTGGAGTTCCTGGATGGCAAACAAGGCATCGCTCTGGTCCTTCCTGAGGCAAGGGTGAACCAGGAATGCACAATTTGCTGCTTAGCAACAAGGCATGAATCTTCATTAATAGAGATATTTTCAAATAAATTTAAAGGAACTGGAGATTGGCAGTACCTACCTGGTTACCCAGTCCTCCTCCTGGTCCTGAAGAAACCCTCCCAGTCATACCTTTCCAGCTCTGTTTGAAGTGCTTTAGACCAGTGAAGCCTCCATGTTTGTCCTCTGGAGACAATCCATGGTCTTACTAAACTCTCACAGGGGCGGGGCGGGGGGGGGGGGGAAAGGTGTTTATATAGTATTTTCCTTTGGTTTTTGAAGTCGTTTGACTGAGATCTGCATTTGTATTCCAAAGTTAAAAGAAAGGAAGAAATACCTGCGTGACATGCGATATAAACCCCACCATGAGCCACTTCTTAAAATTTTACCCCAAGCCTGCCTCCCACCTGCTGAGGTGTGAGCCATGGGCACACTGGGAATGGCTTCATATTCCGTATGGTAGCGCTCTGATTGACCAGTGTCCTGATAGAGGGTAGTCTGAAGCCCAGCGAGGGACGCTAAGCATCGTGTTTAAACAGCAGGGACCGGACTGGGTCTGGCATCTTTATAATAGCAATTATCAGTAACAGTGGCACAATGAAAGGGCATTATTGAGTAAGAAACATTGAATAGTTCATATATGATCCTCACATTTAGGCAACAAAATAACTAGGATAGGTTTTCTTGTCTTGCTATTTGGAAGAGACATACATTTGTTTTTCTATGGGCTTTAATGAAGGAGTCATCAGCTGAGTCCAGCCTGGGAGTTTCTGCACTAGTGTACAGAAATCAGTCTTTTCTGTTTCCTTTGACTCTTGCAGATTTACTGCATCAAACAAACTTTAAGTCCATCTTTCCCTTCTTATATCTGTTCCTAGAGCTCAGTGCTCACATTCATTCCAGTTATTTAGCCTCCTGCTCTTCCTCTGTACTTAACTCTGTTTCTCACCACATTATCCAATTAGCACCTCTCTAATAATGCTGCAGCTGCCTCTTTCCTCTGACCCAGCAGTATTTACACCAGCTCAGTTATGCTTCCTATTGATATTCCATTCATCCACTGACGATGACGGGAATACTTCCTCACTTAAAGGAAACCAAGTGCATAAAAATATTTTGCTGAATACAGATCTAAAATGCCCAACAATAAAATAGCACACTATAGTCATCCATTGATGCTGGACGTATTTGTACTGTTTGAGTACATAAATGATGGTGAATATGAAATTACTTTTTGTTCATTATATTGCAGTGAAATAGCCCGGTTTGCAATAGTATACCATATTGACCCTTCTCAATATATAAAATTCTCAATGTATAAAATATTCTACTACAATGTATGAAATTTTCAAACTGGGACAAAAGGATTGATAGGTTTCAGACCATGAGTTTAAATGCCAGGAGTTCCATATTTCTGTTTCAAGAATGGTTTCCATGAGTTTGGTTACTGCTTTTTAAGAGGAGGTTAAACATTTTCCTCTTTGGGATGAAAATGCCCATTAGATTAAGGAATCATGGGACACTGCTGAAAAACAAAGTTAGAGAATAAGTATGGTGAACCTTTTGTTTATAGTTCAAGACTTACACAGATCAAGTGGTTTTAGCTCTATAGCATATTGAATTACTTAAAGCCTGGGGTTGTGATCTCCTTCAACTTTTCAAAGTTAAATTGGGTCAGGAGAACTGCCTCACCCCCACCTACAAACACACACATCCAGTGAAAAGTTAGAACTGGCAGTAAAGGCTGTTGTTCACTAAAATCTACTTGCTTTTATCTGAATTATTGTGGCTGGAGATGATAGTGCTTTTTGACTATTATGGATAAGGAGGAAAACTTTTGCTTACATTTTCCTTCTCACAAAGTTATTTGAGAGAAAGGTTTTAAAATTTGTTGTTTGAATGATTCATATGGAAGAGAATATTTGTGAAAGGTCACGTAATCTGACCAGGGTTCAAATTTAATCTCCGTTTAATAATTAGTTTAATCATGGGTAATTAATACGTTCATATTATGGACCCCACCACTTAGGAACACATCTCCTTACATGTCAGTGGGTTCTCTGCTCCCAAATCACTGAAGCTTTCTGAAAGTCTTTTTTGAAAGTTTGCACATAGACCAAAACTCCTCATTTCCTTCCTATCTATACATTTTTCATTAAACGTATAGACACATGGGATTTCACAGCCCAATACAGTAATGCTTCAAGATTAATGAGTCCAGTTTCCTTCTCAAAAGCACAGTAACAGGTTCACAGAGAGATTTAAGGGACAGATGGGTGTGCACATTGCTGTTAAAGAGAATGTATGACCTAGTATCTTCTTCATGTCTCACATTTATGCTTCTAATGGCTGCCTAACTAAGGAAAACATATGTTGATGCACATGTTTGCTAGGGCAAGTGGGGAAAACAAAATCCCTTGCAGTTGGTATTTCAGAGACACAACTTTAAATCAGGAATAAGAACATGTAGAAGATATTTGTAAATGGACTACTACTTTAGGACTTCATTATTAATCAGTGGGACCCGATTTTTCACCAGCTCCTGTTGGAGAAGACACACTGTTGTATAGGAAAGGTGAAGAATTATACCTCTCTGAAGCTGGTTGTGAATGAGATCAGAATCAGTCTTCTAAATTACAGCCTCTTTATCCTTGTGACTTCATTCTGAGTTGACTTTCATCTTGACTTTAAAATGGAGACTGCAAAATAGATCATAAGCATAGAGAAAAAAAATACAAAGTAATCAAGCAGTCATATCACATTTTCCCCATATCTTTTTTTTTTTTAAATGTTTGACTTTTGGGGTGAATTCCAATTCACAGGTCTTTGTCAGTCACTAATTTTCATGATGATAAATATTACTAAAAACTCAAATACAGTATTAGAATAACTTAATATTCAAAGCTTAAGAAAGCACAGTTTATTACGTATAGACCACATTTAAAGAACTTTGCTCATGAAAAGAATGTGGAAGACTAGCTGTCACGTTCAAGTCTTGTAAAAATATGAGTGGAATTTGATGCTATTCTAATATATTAGAGGGTAAATTATTAATGTTCAGTGTTAAAGAAAAAATGTGTCTTCTAGGTTAAACACACAGCCTCGCTTGAATGACATTCATATACCCTCGCTCTGAAAGTATGAGGAGAAAAAAGTCAATATCTTTAGAATGTGAAATGTGGAATGCTAACAGCAATATCGTATCAAGATACGGGCTTTAACTTCCTAAATACCATCTATTCTCAGGCAATAATATTTCCATATTGCTCTGGTTAAGTTAACAAATATCAAAATGTGAGTACAGGAGTGTTTTTGAATACATACACTCATTTGTTATACACAATAACATGCATACATAAACACACACATACATGTGAGATATTTATACAAAAATGAAATAAAAATTATATATATATACACACACATGTGTATGTGTTTGTATATATATTTATATGTAGTTATATATACTTTTCCCTGATCTTCTGGAATGTTTGTTACACATCATTGATGTTATGCATACACCTATCTATACACACAAACACAGGATGGATGTACTATATAGAACAGTTTTTCTCTTACCCCTAAGGGAGATGTGATTTCCAGGTGCTTTACCACCTAAAGTGTCTGCTGTTGCTCTGGGCTCTGTCCTCAGCTTGTTTACTTTGGGAATCGTTGCATCTTTGCAGAAAATTACCATCTATGACCTAGGGAAGGTGTCAGGGCTCTCCTTTATGCATTATATATTTAACGAATATTATAAAATTTGTTTCTATAAGCATGTAGATTTTTTGTTGAAGGAGGATAAATTCTTAGCTAGGGGGGTTTAATGTTTTTTCCTTTTTTTTGTTGTTGAATCTGCATGGTTCCACTGACAGGTACTAAGTAAACATTATGTCTGGGATTTTCAAGGGAGTTGAAAGGATGGAAGAGTCTAGCTTGTATGGAAGGAAGAAACAGCTACAACACAGAGAAAAATAGACTGGATACTATGGAATGATCAAAATAAAGACCATTCAAAGCCCAAAATATTTTAAACTGGAGATTACCTACTTGCTACATTGTTTTCAAAAACAATGGTTTATGCTAGGAGAGTTTTAGACAGCCCATGCAATAATCAGTTAGGGAATAACTGTAAAAAAGTGCAATCTCTAATTTCTTCTTCAGATTTTTTTTTTTTTTTT